>JBCAUI010085546.1:0-34933 GCA_038406195.1 Haplosyllis anthogorgicola | reverse complement strand
TGGGCCATCACCACCATGAAACCCACTAAACTCCAGATATCTTGCCTTACATCTAGCACCTACATTAAGCTCAAATACCCTTTGGATGTCATCAGTCTCAAACAATCATGTGAGGGGTTTACACCCACCATGTTGATTCCTGCTCACAACACTATCATGCATAGGGCTAGTTCAAAGAGTTTAGGCCCATTACCCACTGAATTTAATTTTCATTACCAAGATATCACTGACTTCAGGGTATTAAATCAGCTAAACCTACAAGAGTTAACCAATACTGAACTTGATAAATTAGCTGAAAATCTACCAGAAATACTGGTAACAACTGTAACTGAATTGAAAGGTCAGATTGCTTGCATTAATGATGATTACCCCTATTTAATGCCAGACCGGCTAAAAATGGTATTATCTGCTATTGCAGCTATCATGGTCATAATAATTGCTGTCATAGTTGTATATCTCTACAAAACTAATCACTGCAATATAGGAAGGTACATGTGTGGGAAACAATCAAAAGATTCTAAACATAAGCAGCCTAAAATAGATCAACAGTTTGAACATCAAGCAGCAGAATTGAAGAGTCAGCAATCCTAGAAGGGTTTGCCCAATGTGGTGCAATCATTGAAAAAACCTGAACAATCGATTGCACAGTACAATCAGTACAGAAATAATGTAACTGAAACAATAGTGTCAACAAGTGATGGGTTACCCCGAAGACTGCTACCACCAAGGCCTGATAATATGGTGCCAGCTACACCTGAAAGCATGAAAATATATTTAGAAAAAGCAGGCTTAGATTTCTCCAGATATGTTAAAAAACGTAAATTGAAATCTCGAAAACAAGTTGCATTATAAATTATAGCATTGTACCAGTCACAATCAAGATCAATTGGACAAAACATTAAAATTCAATAAACTGCTGCTGAAGTTCAACCTGAAAATGCCAAATAAAATTAATACACAATTAAAATTGATACACACGGCCCACAACCAGTGAAGTTACATATACTCCTGGCTAAGAGATGTGTTGACATGCAGTAATTTGAGCACCATCTCATTCTAAATTGACCCTTAGAAACCTTACTAAAAGTTTATCAATATTAGCAAAGATTGTTTCCCCACTAATTCAGCTAGTTAAATTGACATCCATACGTAAAATCATAAAAGGGAACTAAAAAATTGAAAACGCATGTAGTAGAAACAATTAAATAACATCTGTGTACAGTCACATTCCAGGGGCTTCAACAACAGAAGGAGAAACACTACTGAAGGATATGTGCTTGGATCCAGATCCCAGGATATTACTACACCCTGATAATAAACATGCTGTACATAATGTACCTGAGCATGCAGTAATGAAGGAAGATTACCCATTGGAATATGTGCATTGCTCCCCACATTTCAATGATGCAGTGACACAACACCCAAATAATGATCATGTAATGAACAAGGCCTTGGTATGCAGCCATTACTTCAGGCACACTCAGAAATGGCAAAGATGCAGACCACATAAAAGCATGAAGAAATGAAATATAATAAGCTAATAGGCACCTACCCTTATGGGACCTTCATCATCTCTGTAGCCCACCACCAACCCTAGCTGTACTGAACCTCCTTCTTCCATACTCTCCCCTGCCCTCTGCACTGCCCTCTTCCTACTCCTTGCTGCTCTCTTTCCCATTGTCTCTGTCTATCAAAGCTCCATCGCAGTTCACTACATCTGCAAACCAAACACAAAATTAGGATTGTAAGAACTGAATAACAGACATAGATGGACACATTTTTAGGTTCTGCACAAAATTATCACAAAAAGAGAATTCATCATGCGTTGAAGTAAGAGCAAGCGATAAGACAATCTTTGAGAAATGGGATCCATCAGTTGCTGCACAAACTCACTTACATCAACCTGGATTACATCAAAGTCATTCATTACCACTAAGTAAATTAAACCATAGACCTAGACAAAATGGAATTTATTAGAACAAAAGAAAAATAAGTCCTTACTGGCTGAAGCCTAATCATGAACTGATGATTTCACCACCAATGGGGAGCTAATTAACATAAATAGCAGGTGCGCTCCAACCAAGCAGGTGTGTTCTGATATAATGACAACAGATAGCACCACTCTTGAGACAGACATTTTCCCACCAGATTTCCACCTGCAACACAATTTATTATAAAATGACAAATAGTTGAACAGTAATATAACCAGAAAACAAATACAACAATGTTGGGGTTACTGGATAGTACCAGTTTCATTAATGAAAATGATCCGTATTCTTTAGGGGACTCTTGCATTTTGTTGTGAAGTCATAAAGACTTGGGAAAGGGAGAGAATTGGTGTAACCTAAGACAGTAAATTACCTAAAGCAACTCACATCATAAATTGGGGTTGACGTATGCACCTGATGCCAACCCCTACAAATTTTAGCAATGTAATCCACCAATTAGCAGCACACCTGAAATGTAATTTGCACGAAGTGTAACTGTCCACTTACTGGTATGAACCAACGATCTAGGGATCTGCACTCAAGCATGTAGATGACAAGTATTTAAGGGAATGTAACCCAATATGAAGTGAACTTGTTTGGTTAGACTTGACTCTAGTATTGCACTGTGTGCTGCTTGTAGAACTGATTAATAAAGTAGCTTACCTGCACTGAATTTATTTATTTGTCTTACTTTCAATGTGGACCTCCCATCGACTTTAAAACAGTATGACAATTTGGTGGATCATCTGGGAAATCAATTAATTTAAAGTTGATCCTCATGAGGCAAGACATGCAAAATTCACTTTAGGTCAGCTCCTTGATCAGTTAACTAAAAAGTTGCACCTTGGTTGTGCTGAAGTGTTTATGTTGAAAGCAACCAGTGTACTTCACCAAGAGCTGACAGACACAATGCTCAATGCTGAGAAGTAAGAGAAAGGCAACATGTAGTGAGGTGACCTCAGAGTGACTGTGAAATCCATGCTGTAAAAACAAAAGTCAGGAAGCATCCACATTAAAAATAGACACAAAAAAGGGGCATCAATTTTGACAACCCAAGAAACTGCTGGTTACATTCCATCCAACAGTTCAAATTAGGTCCATCAGTAGCATTTGTGCAAAAGAGTGATGAGCTACCTGCTGGCACAACCTTGGGACAGAAATAATATCCACATAATACAAAAATGAGTCATGGATCAGTATTTCAAAATTAATCATAATAATTATTTTTGTAGATCCATGGTAGCTCTCTGGACCCTCCTGGCCAGTCTATGCATACCCTGGATCAGAACAGCACCTGTGAAACCAATAAACTTAATGTTGAGTACCCAAGCTGAAACATCACCAGATGTCAGTTTGATAAACCCCAATAATCACCTGCAAGAAAATCAGCTGGTAAATCATCAAATAAGACCTCAAGTGAACAGTAACAAAACATTATACCCCATCTTTTTCAAACCAATTGATACCATAACCTTGTCTAAATCAAAATATCAGATAACAAGTTTTGTAGATTTTCGACCTTATCTGCAAATTTTTGACTCCCTACTAATGTACTCCAAGGAACTGGTTGATGAAATATACAGATACAAATCCAAAGAAGGGTTTCCCCCATATGATGCTGAAGAAAGGTACAGAACTTCAGCATACAAAACTATCTTAGAAGAATGCTTCCTGGAGGCTAGATTGATCGAACACAAGTTACTAATGGTAAGAACTAAATTCTTAAAGACCACTTATTTGGAGAACAACCATAATCAGGCAAATACAACCAACAGGCAGACAGATATTTCATCAACCACCACCTCTAATGTAAGAGGAAAAAGGAGCGTATTTGGCACAAATTTTGGCTGGCTATTTGGCTCTGACAGTGACAGTAATGCTGAAACATTAAATCAACTCACATCTAACATATACATCCTGATGTCAAATCAAGATATACAGCAGACCCAACTCAGACAGTTATTAAAACTAAATAATCTAACAAGGATAGAAACTGCATGTAATAGGAGGCTCCTCAAACAGCTAGACAGGAAACTAATTCAGTTGGACCACACCATATCGGTGTTAGAAAGTAGCACTAGGAGTCTGATAGCAGACAGAAACTTCATGTTCTCCATTCTGTAAATAAGAAGCAGAATCTCAACACTACAAAATGGCATTGGTCAAATTGAAACAGATTTAAAAACAGTGTACCAGTACCTTAGCACCTTAGGTTCAAGCCAAATTAATCCCAATATAATTCCACCCTTAGACCTGAAAGAACTATTAACAGCTGCTAAAGATGACCTTAGGGGGCACCCTAGATTAATGTTAGCCTCAGATCCTGATGAGGACATCTGGAAATTTTATGAAGTCATGAGTATCCACAGTGTTATCTACAAAGACACTATCTTTACCCTACTAACCATACCTTTAGTAGACAGAGCACAATGCTTCATAGTTTATAAGGTCTATAATTTGCCAATACTACACCCTCTCCTAAGAAAGCAAGTAAAATATGAACTACAAGAAGGTCACATGGCAATCTCTGATAATGATCAATATGTCACATTTCCCACATCTGATGAGATATTTAACTGTAAACTCTCAGGAGGTCATTATTGTGAGATTCATTCCACCCTCTACCCTACTGACAAAAGTGACCACTGTCTATTTTACTTGTTCAAACAAGATGATAACAACATAGATAAGCATTGCAGGATGTCAGTGCTAAACCAGACAAAAGATCAGGCAGTAGCGTTAGATGAATCATTTTGGGCCATCACCACCATGAAACCCACAAAACTCCAGATATCTTGCCTTACATCTAGCACCTACATTAAGCTCAAATACCCTTTCAATGTCATCAGTCTCAAACAATTGTGTGAAGGGTTTACACCCACCATGTTGATTCCTGCTTGCAATACTATCACACGCAGGGCTAGTTTGAAGAGTTTAGGCACATTACCCACTGAATTCCATTTGCATTACAAAAATGTCACTGACTTCGGGGTACTAAACCAGCTAAATCAACATGAGTTAACCGATACTGAACTTGATAAATTAGCTGAAAATTTACCAGAAATACCAGAAACCACTGTAACTGAATTGAAAGGTCAGATTGCTCGCATTAATGATAATTACCCCTATTTAATGCCAGACTGGCTAAAAATGGTATTATCTGCTATTGCCACTAGTACAGTAATAATAATTGTTGTCATAGTTGTATATCTCTGCAGAACTAATTGCTGCAATGTAGGAAAGTACATGTGTGGGAAACGATCAAAAGGTTCTAAACGTCAGCAGCCTAAAATAGAACAGCAGTTTGAACTGCAAGCAGCAGATCTGAAGAGTCAGCAATCCTACAAGGGCTTGCCCAATGTGGTGCAACCATCAAAAAACCTGAACAATCTATTGCACAACACAATCAGTACAGAAATAACTTAACTGAAACAATAGTATCCACAAGTGATGGTTCACCCCAAAGACTGCTACCACCAAGACCTGATAATGTGGTGCCAGCTACACCTGAAAGTGTGAAAATATATTTAGAAAATGCAGGCTTGGATTTTTCCAAATATGATAAAAAATGTAAATCTAAATCTTGACAACAAGCTGCGTTATAAAAATATAGCATTGCACCAGTCCCAATCAAGATCAATTGGGCAGAGCATTAAAACTTAATAAACTGCTGCTGAAGTTCAACCTGAAAATGCCAAATAAAATTAGTACATAATCAAAATTGATACACATGGCCCACAACCAGTGAAGTTATGTATACCTCTGGCAAAGAGACATGTTAACATGTGGTAATTTGAGCATTTGCTCACTCTAAAATTGACCTTTTAGAAACCTTACTAAAAACTTATCAACATTAGCAAAGATCGTTTCACCCACCCATTCAGCAAATTAAATCGACATCCACATGTAAAATCATAAAAGAGAAGTAAAAATGCATGTAGTAGATACAATTAAATAACGTCTGTGTGTAGTCATATTCCAGGGGCCTCAATGACAGAAGAAGAAACACTGCTGAAGGATAAGTGCTTGGATTCAGATCCCAGGATGTTACTACACCCTGATAATAAACGCACCATACATAATGTACCTGAGCATGCAGTAATGAATGAAGATTACCCATTGGAATATGTGCTATGCTCCCCACATTTTGATGATGTAGTGACACTACACCCAAATAATGAGCATGCAATGAACAAGGCTTTGGTATGCAACAATTACTTCAGGCACACTCAGAAACAGCGAAGATGCAGATCCCATAAAAGCATGAAACGAAATATAATAAGCTAAAAGGGCACCTACCCTTATGGGACCTTCACTGTCCCTGTAGCCCACCGCCAACCCTAGCTGTACTGAACCTCCTTCAATGCTCTCCCCTGCTCTCTGCACCACCCTCCTCCTGCTCCTTGCCGTTCGCTTTCCCATCTCTTTGTAGCTCTGTCACAGTTATCTATATCTGCAAACCAAACATAAAATTAGGATTGTAAGAACTGGATAATGGATGTAGATGGACACGTCTTAGATTCTGCACAAAACTACCACAGAAAGAAATTTGTCATGATCATGTGTTGAATTAAGAGCGAGCTACACTACAGTGGTTGATAAATGAAATCCATTAGCTGCTGCACAAACTCACTTACATCAACCTAAACTACATCAAGGCCATCCCTTACCACTAAGTGAATTAAAACATAAATGTGGAGGTAATGAAACAAAAGAAAAATATGTCCTTACCAGCTGAAGCCTAATCACGAACTGGCTATTTCACCACCGATGGGAAGCTGTTTAACATAAATCGCAGGTGCGCTCTGACCCGGCAGGTGTGCTCGGATATATTGACAACAGATAGCACCACTCTCGATGTAGACATTTTCCCACCAGATTTCCACCCGCGACACGACTGGTTATAAAATGACAAACAGTTGAACAGTAAGATACTGGAAAAGAAACACAACAATGTCGGGATTACCGGATAGTGCCTGCGTCATAAATGAAAATGATCCTTATTCTATAAGGGATTTCTATATTTTGTTGTGAAGTCATAAAGGGAGAGAATTGTCATAACCTATGACAGTAAATTGCCTAAAGCAACACACATCATAAATCAGGGTTGATGTACACACCTGATGCCAACCCCTACAAATTTTAGTAATGTAATCCACCAATTAGCGGCGCACCTGAAATGTAACTTGTATAAAGTGTAACTGTTCACCTATGGGTATGAACCAATGATCTAGCAATCCACACCCAAGCATGTAGATGCCAAGTATTTAAGGGAATGTAACCCTTGTAACATTTGATGTAACATTTGATTAGACTTGACTCTAGTATCGCACTGTGTGCTGCTTGTAGAATTGGTTAATAAAGTAGCTTACTTGTACTGAATTTGCTTAGTTGTCTTACTTTTGACACGGACCTCACATTGACTTTAAAACGGTACGACACTGAGCTCATTTGGAATTATCAAAGAAGTAAGACAATATTGGTTACAATAACACATGCATACAACTAAGTGTCTAAGATCAAATCTCAACTATCTGATCTATGAAGAAACACAAATATGTCTGCCAAATTAGGAATATAGGTGGATCAGTGTAATTTTTGCAGCACATAAAATCAAAGAAAAAAACAAATATGGCTGCCAATTTGAGAATAATGGTCACAGAAACGAAATTTTTGCTAGGCTTTGAGATAGGACATAGATGCATATGTGTATAAACTATGAAGTCTCTATGATCAATAGTGTTCTCAGGTTGGCTGTGCACAGATAACGACAATGCTGACAACAACAACGACGACAATGATGGACAACAGACAATTCATGATTCTATAGGCTCTTTGGCAATTATGCCAAATGAGCCAAAAATAGACCTTCGTTTCCGCACCCTGAGGAGTCAAAACCTCAATTAAATTTCTACGTTGAACACTGATTTGCAAGTGTAATCACGGGGCCCTACGGTGTCACTGTAATTCCATTTCAAACCTAAAAATAAACCTTTGTTCTCCCTCCTGAGCTGAGGCATAATTACATTTCAAATTAATTACTCTTCTGTTATGAAGTATTTTGTAAAGAACGCATTGAAGTTTTAACTCATAACATCACTTGACTTCATTTCTTTTTTACAAACGAGTTATTTTCTTATCAAATACAAAACATGAAGAGATTTAACAAACAAAAGCTCAATAAACTTTTCTCTACTTCAAAAGCCACAAACCCAATTTGGGGGAAAAAGAAAAGCCAACCTTAAAGATAGCTTTCTTTGAAGAGAATACAACCCTGCTTCGAAAAGACGTTAATGCCTACTGCGAGATAACATCAAATTAGTCTTCGAGGATTGAAAGTCATTAAACGTCAATTTTCAAAAAAAGTATTTACCGCCACTGAAAGCATTGTTTTTACATTTATCGCCGTAGAGTCAGCAGCCATCAAAACTAGAAGACCTGTCGTGTGTGCAAAATTAGACACAAGTTTAGAATACGTTTTGAGGATCCTCCTTTATTAGCGGCAGTCAGATCGATGATACTTGAATTTTTCACAACCACGCGTAACTTTACTTTGCCCGAAAAGTGTTTTTAGGACCATAAAATTTCCAACCAAACACACAAAATAAGCACAACAAACACACAACATCAGCAAACAAAAATATTTCATTTGCATTCGCCAGATTCGGCGTGACTTGAACGCCTGACTCGAGACAGACGGAGAATGATTCTGGCGCTTAACGATTGAGGCGGTTACGTTTCTCTTCAAATCACTTTCTGTCACGATCCATCACGGGCGGCAGACATGTCTCTAACATCACAACAGCTGAGGGCATCATTGCTTCAAAAACAATATAATCCCCGAGGATTACTCCGCTACGTGACACAACTGAGTCAAAGTCTCGGCTCCAGAGCACCCAGGTTGGTTTCTATCAGTGATGGCAGCGATGGGGCGACAATCCGACTAGTCGAGCTTTGAATATGTTTTCTTTGTCTATTATTCTTTGCTAAATATACTGTGATGGACACGGTGAAATGTATGGTCAAAACTGGGCGACACAGGTGGGCTGGCAGGTGCGAACATTCGCTGGCATGGTTGGCCAGACCTGGAGGATTTGGCACAGGTGGACTGGCAGGTAACCTTTGCGTGGATGACTGGTCAGCAAAGTGTGATAGACAACTTTACCCGACAGAGAAAGAATTCTCGTTAACTCTATAGCTCACATTCCATTTGCTGTCGTTTTTTGAAATCAAGACTGTCATGCACCTTCCAATTTGATATGATGTCCTGGCATTAAAACCTTGGATAGAATCGGAATCAGCTGACTGGTTGTGCACCAATATAGGCAAAACCACCTGTGCAGTAAGATACCATTAAAAAGAGTTGTGCCTAAGCATTCTCCATTTTTCATGTGACCATGTTAAATTTAATAGAAATTAAGAAACTGTCCTTTCTGAATAATTTTGACATGTCCACACAACAAGTCAAGGAGCAGTGGGACTGGTGGATCGACTGGTCGACGAGTACAGTTCACTTGTCGTGACACCCCTCTGGGCGGTGTCCTATGTGTTAGGTTCGTGCTTTTGACAATGTTTACGATTTGACTCCTATGCAACTTAACAGCGCACTGAGACAACACAATTCTCTACTTAAACAACACGATTCAAAGTTTCCTATTCTGATCTGAGTGGTCTTCAATGTCTTGATGTTATGCGTTCAGTTAAACAAGAGGGGTAAGGTCTTTGAGAGTAGGGTAATCTGGTGGAGAAAACAACGTCTAGAGTAGCATTGGTTCCAAAAGATATCTATTAATTCCAATGTCGGTTATGGGGTAAATAATGTCCCAGTAAGTGTCCATTTTTTGTTTTAGGGAGCCAGATAGCGAACCAAAGGGGTGAATACTTACCCGGGGCCCTCATGTGACGTGATTTTTCATATAGTGGGAAATTATGGGCAGTTTTTGCAAACATAATAAACACTTTTTACAATGATGGGCAATTCTGAAACAGTGGACAGTTAACCGTTATTTCCAGAAGTTCATATTCAATTCGAAACGTTAATGATTTTAGTCCTGAGAATGTGGGTGCAAAAAATGTCAATGTCAATTCGATAGATATGCGGCCAGTAGGCAGTCTTGTTCAATTCTTACACGACAGCAAATGACTGCAGAGTAAGAGCCAGATGTTTTAAATATGAAAATGGATGATAACTATCCAAGATGATCAATAAATTTAACAATACCGAAACCGTGACGACAAAACAAAAGAAAACCTGACATATCCCGTGAAAACTAACGGAATTGAGACTGTTTTCTTGTTAGCTGTCACTGTGAGATTGCAATGGATTATTGTATTGTCTGTCACTGAAGGAACATTGCGGATATGAAGGTATTATCTAAAAGAAAAAATTTAATAATCATTGTTGTCTTTCTGTCTGCACCAAATCCTGTCTTGACGGGTTCTATCATCATTGCCATCTGTGATACGTCATAGTTCTTGATAGTAAACTGCCCTGTCACTGGACTGGGGATGACAGCAATTCATGAAGTTGCTTTATAATGTGCACCACTTAAATGTGTGCAACTTTTTAAAAAGATATTACACCAGTCTATCGAATACCATGGGGAGAAGATGCCAAACCGCACTTTTACCAGACCGCGGTTCGTCCGAGTTATTAGAAAACCCGTTTCTGCTGAATCCCAGTCAGAACCCTTCGCCCTCTATTGTAACTCTTTTATCGCTCGTGTTAGGACGAAATCTATTCATAAGTATTACGATGCTTACCATTTATTAATCTGAAAACACACAGAGTAATTTTAGATTCCTCTTTGGTAGAATTACATATTTTTGGCTCATTCGCTTTCTATTGGTCTCACCAGGATAGACAATAACACCGTTCTTCTTACAATTCTCTTCTGATTGAATAATAACACAGTGACTCCATGACAACCCAGGTTCTCATAGTAACCACAATCTCTCTTCCACCAAGATAAATACAATACGAAGAATTTTCTATGGGTCTATTGAGTCTATTGCCGGTATTGAAGTAATTGCATGTTGCCGAGTTTATAATTTCTCATACATTAATAGCCCGTTTCCATAGCCATGAACGTAGATGCTTTAAGCTTATTTGACGCGCCACTTTGCTATGAAAACGCCAAGTGGTGACAACTTACGGTGTAAAATTCGCCACAAGAAATTACAGGTATCAAGGTAATTAATATCAAATATTAAATCACTTAAACATAATAATGAATAATCAAATATGATTTGTTCAATAGATCACAATGATGTAGTATTTATTTTTGTAGTAGAAAATGTTTTTGCTTCTTTCATTTAAGGAATGATTCAACGAGGAGTTGTCCTTGAATACTGCAGACTAAAGTCCGAGGCATTTTAATTATTTTCGCCTTCAAACATTTTCTTCGCTTTTTCTTTCAAATTCACTCGATAGGAAATAATGTTTACTGGTCTATTATTTTCATCCGGTGGGCAAAATATCCTGTTCATTTTTATCTTTATTTTTTATTGGCGTGTACATGATTGTATCAACAGATAAAAAAGGCACCATTCCAAAAATCAAATTTCCTCGCCGTTCCTTTAGTGACTTAAAGGCAGAAGGAATTGATTATGTTTGGCCTCGCACGGACGTTTCATTCGACTATTGACCCTTATTCTTTACCGCTTATGTTCGACTATTGACCTTCCACCGCAGTTTTTCTCTGTGTAAAATGACCCCAAAGTGTTTTACCTTCCGGAAATAGTCTACAGACTTAGCCTGCATCATCTGACAAATGTTGTCATTGATCATCGAATCCCTCAAACCGAACCCTGTGAGATCGAGATACACAGAAGTAATTAAAGCGATTGTTTCTTACCAATTGACATGGCAAGGGAATGTTTGTAATGTGGGCTGTAACCAGATCTGTCAAAAACAGTCATCCGAATGGGGCAGATTCTAAAATCCAAGATGCCAAATTTTCGAGATACTGGAGCTTGTGGAGGTAAGTGGCGTTCAAAAGAGACGCCCATAAAACATTTTCACAAGGTAAACGCTAGAAAGCGTTCTCGCCATGACTTCATTGTCCCTACAGTAGAACTTCCAACTTCTGAATGTCACCAGTGTTAAAATTTAAAGTGATCTATTTAAGATTAAACTAATTCGTTACCGAACTGAACTTGACAGGGTCATCCCATGGATGCGATTTTGCATAAGGAAGTGCACACTGCAATCGCATATGACTTTCAATAGATTCATTGCATTTCATACACAACCTTGCAAAACACCAAAGCTAACCACTTTGATTTCGCTACATGTGTACATTTTTGTGACAATGCTTCGGGCTTAGTTGGTCTTTTATAAAAAAATAAAAACGAAATAGGCTTCCTTCTTGGCAAGATTCTTTTCCTATTTTTTTACATCTTAATTTCACACTACTTCCACTTCTGCATGCATAAATGAAAACTTGATTTATGGCGCCTGCATCAGTGATAACATCATCACTCCTGAGTGAGTTGTCGGATAAAGAATGGTCAATCCCAGAAACCATGTATCTATTTTGTAAATTTCAAACCCAAAACATGACGTAAAACACCCAATTTATACCATAATAAGCAAATTTTCTCTCACAGTAATAACTCAATATTTGAAACGTTTACAAGCATCGTCTTCACAGAGACTTCACCCTCCGAGACCCTCTCCTGAGGAAAACATGGATTTATTGCCACTTGATTCGGTTGTTGCGACAGTTTATTGAAAAAGATGTAGAAAGTTTTACAGTTGTTTCCACTGCGGGGAATATATTACGACTGCACATATTCTCTGAACATATCATCAATGTATTTTAACATCATAATTCTTGTGTTTAGAGAAATGTGGGCCGGTGGGTTCGTGCGTGTATGCGTGCGTGTCTCTTTGTCGGTCGGTTTAGTTGTCCGTCTGTCTGTCTGTCTGTCTGACTGTCTGTTTGTCGGTCGGTCGGTCGGTCTGTCTGTCTGCTTGTATGTCTGTCTGTCGTCTCTCTGTCTGCTGGACTAAAATTACTACCTTATCACACATACTGGCCGTAACCATAGAATCCTAGTTACTGCAAGAGATAGAAGCCATTATGGTAAGTATCTACACCTCCCTGTACCTACATAGCTGATATTGTTAAGTACCGACTTGGTATCCACCGCACAATCTATTCATTTCCTTCTCACTGTACGAGGCCCCGAACCCTTCTTATTCTCTTGCTGTAACTTCCGTATTAACCGAGTATTTGTCGCATAAATTACAGCGTTATCTTAAAGCATACATGAACCATTAGGTCAAGACACACATGCGGTAAAATAATTCTGTCGGTTGCGTCTGTGTGTCAGTCCGTCTGCGCAGTGTGACCAGTATTTTTTATTATATATTTTGTTTTTACAATTGAATGAATTAAGTGACTGATTAGGTCAATTAGGTCAATTAAAGATGAAGGTCAGCACGCATCAAGGTCATCTTACACACTATGCCATCCTGGACTGTGATGTCAACATCACTTATTTATATTCATATATGGTTACTTATTCCCACTTTTTCGAAATGCCAAAAAGAAACTTAAGATGCTGTAGAGTATTATGTTCATATCTGTGACTAAACTACACAGGCCTCAATGTAACTTCTACAAGACTGTTCCTAAACTGCACCGTTTACGGACGGATAACAAAATACAACTTTTTCCATTATGTGTATTTTCCATCTATCCGAGTCCTTCATTCACCACATAATCCGCCAATTTCCGGCGCATTTATACATCACTCACCTCAACTTCCTTTCACTCGGAGAATATTATTTAATGCTAACCTATCTAGAGGACTAGTACATGCAGTCCCTCATCTTGAGATATTGGATTAGTAGTCATTTATCTTGAGAAATAGTTGTGCACAGTACTTATCTGGAGATCTGAGGAACCATTAGAGCAATTAAATTCGTTTGGACAAAATAAACGGGGAGAAAATCTAGACGGCAACGACAGCTACCAATCCTCATAACTAACTTAGTTTTAATGGACGTAAAGATGTTCAATACTCTAATAAACACCACCTAACCGCTTTTGCTAAAATATACGATTTACATTGCCAATATTCAGGAAATCTCCAAAGTGTGAAATTATTTCACCACAGGCTACATCAACATTTGTTCTTGCTTCAATTGACCAGTTGGCAAACGTTTACTGTAGCATGGTAGCGATGCGACAGCCAAGACAACATTCATCTCTTTAAGTTAAAGCTAAATCACTGTTTTATTTGCCTAAAACTGTGCTAAATTCCAATGTTCAGTCTTACATCTTTGTTTCTTTTTACCATTCGTATGTAATTGTACACTTTGGGAAATGCGGGAGCAATATTTCACAATATTAAAACTTTTTAAGAATCTTTATGGCATTGTAAAATTTTCAATGTTCATATCAGTGACAGCTATTCATACATGGAAAAGCTGCCAATGCAACTTTATACTCTTTTAATGTTGTAATGACAAACAAAAATCCCCTATTATCATCCATTATCTGCCATGTGTGCAGTCCCGCAGCAAAACTTAATTTCTGATTCCACATTCCCATATTTTCCATTAACTAGGAGATCATATTGTTTCAAATCCGCTCCATATGGAGGTATCCATAGCAGGCTTACAACTGTTTTAAAGCACTGCAGATGTGGTGGTCTTGAAATATGAAACAGTTACTGATGTAGAAACCCAGCAGCTGTTCTGTTGATGTTCGAGGAATACAAATGGAGAAATGAATATAGTTTACAATGTATTCAAATAGTTGTGTATGAGGGGCACTTGGAGATTGAAAGAGATGCAGTAGTACGCTTTTAGAGGGTTGAATCTAAAGGCGTAATCTTCGTAACAATGTTCAAGTGCAACATCCATGAACGATATATCCAATGTATTTCGTGCCACTAATTGTTTGTCGAATAGATTTCTCTCGAGTGTTGTTGACTTTGAAGTTGAAGAATTCACAAGTCCCACTTCAGCTAGTGAGAAATGAAAGCGTTCAGTCCTTAACAAGTATCACATGCTACTCATTCCGGTGAAAGGTGTGAATACTTGGTTTCACAGCTCATCTGAGCGTTAGTCATCACTGACTAGCGTCATCTTTGTCTCTACTATAAATAAAACAGCAGTGATGGATTTGCAAAGTGCTGGCTTGTATGAACCAAAATAGGATTGAGACGCATTCTTCAACTTCAAAACCAAGATTGCTGGTCACACATTTTCAAATTTGTTTCAAACTATTGTGAATTTACAGCAAAACACTTTTATCAATATTTAAGGAAGTGTTAAAGTAAGATACGGCAATTCAAAAGGACCTTTCTGGCAAAATCTCAAGCGAACATCAGGAAATTACAAGAAATTGTATTTTACATTCGGGACACGGGTTAACAGTTAGTAATCACAAAGACTCTGCTGTACATACGTCACGAGGAGATGAAGACTTCATTTGACGGGATTCTGGATGTCTCATCAAGTTTATCTCCCGTTAAGCTCTTACATGGAGCCACAATCATTCTTAACCTGAACATAGGCACGTTTAGGAGATATAGACTTGTCGATCCTGTGAGGCTTGTTGATGTCGAATAGGCATCTCAGTGACGTAGTTTGGTTTTTCTTTTTTTGCGATATTTAGGCAAGAGCTTCGAGTAAGTCTGGGGTTTTTTTCAGGGGAGGGATAAATATTGTGACCTTTAAGTATGGACATTCCTTCAGTTGCTTAACTATTGGTGGCGCCTCGCTACATGGAGGTGTAAAATTGGAACCAGAGAAGACACCTTCGAACGTGATACCTCTGTGTGAGATAGTTTCCCTTGTATCTGGTCTATTTGTTACTCTTACCGGGCAAGCAGAACATTTCGGTTACAACTACTTTCACAGAAGCAAGCCCTCCTTTTAAATCACTCTTGTTTGTCCATCTCTCCCGCTCTTCATGTATTCTCCTAAACGCACAATTGAGATGATAAGCACCCAGTATCTTTATCATTCAATTTCCCATAAATAACAAAAAAGTGTTCCTTGCAATAACGTAAGACATTTGGCAAATATGAAACATGTTGGTTCCTATTTATGGACATGTAGAATCACGTACATGTAGAATTACACTAAACATTTCACTTATACGTTTAAACTTCCACGGACTTAAGTAAGTTCCTCTTGGCAATGTCCATGTATTAGTTGCTACACAACCAGGCCACAAATTTCTCAATTGCCTCTGTCCCACTCAAGAATGATTGTCCTTAATGGACCTCACTGCTTGTCTCATTGGTGACTGATTAACCAAAGACCTTGAGGAGAGGTCCCGCAGGGGTATTCAAAAATTTATTCTGAACCTTGCACTTGTAAACTATATTTATTTATATAGCTCTACTTGGAATGTTTGACATTTTCAAGTTCGTTTTACCTTTTTTTACTTTTACCAGATGAAAATTGTTATGTGCAGTTTAAAAATTAATTACAGTTGAACGTGTTTTGAGCGGCACCTTTTTTACGGTATTCCTGTCTTTTACGGTAGTGTCACTGTAAAATGAATCCTAATTATTCATGTTTATTTTACCTGTTTTGTACGGGATACCTGCTTTTTACAGCATATTTGCCTTGAAAAATTAGAGTGCTGCTCAAAACATGTTCTACTGTAATCACTAACTAATAACTCCTTTACTCCTGATGACTTATTGGCCAAACTAACTCCATCGCCGCCAATTAAATTTCTGAGTGTTTCAAAGTCAAATTAAAACACACTGGGCGCATTCAGATTTTAATGGATCCACCAAATGTGTCACCTCGAAACCTGAAATCATTTTGCAACTTGGTGATCAGTATGGTCATGCGTGTCTCACCAATTTATCTCCACATTTTTCTTCTTCTGTGTCGGAACCTTTGTAACAAAACTCCACTAAGAGACTGGAATAGGCCGATCCAAAAAAGGCTAACTAGCTCGCCTGGACATTTACATCTATCATCGCCCCATCCATTATAAGAAGCAATGTGTTTCAGTAACTAAGTACCTACTTCAGGAAGTGTCCATCTCCCGACCAGACAGACCGCCGCAGCCTTTATTAGGCAAACTGCTTGCTTGTTTTTTGGGGTTTTTTTCTATGGTTGTCTTTAGTTTACATTTCAATGCGTGCAGGACGTTATTGACAGTGGCAACCCAACACTAGGTGAGACCATTAACATTTGCTAGCTCAGAGTTCCAATTTTTTCGCTTTTTTTCTGAAAATTTCGAGCTTCCAATATTTTTCTCAGACTTTTAAAGTGTTAAATTCCATTATTTAATACACAATAAACCAATCAACATATCGACCTCGTGGTGTCATATTAGATTGTACTGATGCAAGAATAACTGCAATTCAAGATATGATGTCGAGAAACGATTCAAGATATGATACTGAGAATGACAACAACAAATTGAATTAATGACAAGTACTTTAATACTCCTGTCCGAGCTATACAATAAAGGCCCCTTGAACTCTCGATATGATTTGTTTTTGGTAGAAGTAAGAACTTCCATAAGTTTTTCTGATGGTTTCTCACGATCATCTCATTTTCTGATTTTACCCCGATCATCTACCCTGTAAATCACACACTTATCCGTGAAAATTCAAGCGCCTTGTATTCGAACACGGAATCAATTTGGAAGGTTTTAGGCCTGATTTGTTGGATTACAATTCCCACCCTCTCAAAATCCAGAATTGAAATTTTAAAACAAAAACTGAATCATTATTGTAATTTTAAATCAAAAGTGCAGTGATGTGCAACAAAGTTTTTTCCCCGATCGCCTCCTTCACAAAATATTTTAATCTAATTTAAAATAGTTGAAATTAATTAATTATAAAGCCAGAATTGTAAAATATGCTGGTCAGCTATTCGAAACCGAATGTCAGATCTTACGACTAGTGATCCAAACCCTAAGGCGCATTTCAATTTCCAGCTCATTTCCTGATTACTTTGAGTGTAGACACTCCAGTACAATGACATCTATAATATAACTGAGATTACATTTCCTAATGTATATGTTGTGTAACGAAGCCAATATGTAATGAAGGCTTTGATGCTATGAGTTATTGTGCGGCTACATATTTCTCCGTCAACTTGCTTTTAATTTTGGATTAAATTATGAGCAGTAGAAGCCTGTGCTAAAACATTTGTCAATTGGGTGCCCGTTCGGCAGCAACAAGCAATTTTATCCCTAAAAGGCACTTTGTTAAAGAGATCATAGGGATAAGGTTAGACGTGTAACGTCCTTACATGAACGTTTAACGTGTGCATTAACACCGTCTACAGTAAAACAACGCAAACGAGAGACAACCTGTCGATTACAGCCTCGCTCTCCCTATTCTGTTGAGGTGCGGGGGGGGGGGTCCCGGCCAACTTTCTCCCAATTTTGCACACTGAGCCCAAAACTGCTTGGGTTTTTGTTTACTCAAGGCACTTTCCCGCCTGGGTTTGGAGGAAGCAACATGTTAAAATTGGTGTGTTTGTTGTCAAACTTATTGGATGTAATAAAACCGGTCAAGTATGAAAGGGATTTTAGGCATTATTTACTATCTAAATTGCAAAGCTGTAACACTATATTACCAAAGCCAGTCTTCGCGTCATTTTCATCCGCAGCGTCCAATCGAGCATTCTGAGCATTACGTCACATGTATAAACCTTGAAATGCGAGCCCTGCCTAGTTTTTATGACAGTGACTGAAAATGCATCAATTGACAAAATTGTCCCCATGTTTATGTTTAGCCATGTTTTATTAAGCCCTTCATAAATAGAAAACATGACAATCTTGCATTTCAGTAATGACGCATCCGTCTTAATTATCAGGGCTAAAAATCTAATTAACATTCATGAGTGTCTCTCTTCACTGCAGAATTCCCACTCCATAAGAACATAATTATGCCTCGTAAATCCTGCATTATCGCCCATAAATCCCCTTTTTCATAGTTCTTAATATCTTGGATTTACACACTATTGAACGATGTTGTTTGCTAATGGGGTTTCATATTGTAATTAAAATATGATGCTAGGATAACAGGCAATAAGAGATAGAAGTGATGCCCTGGACTTGTACCATTGACAAGGTCTCTGGGCCAACGGTGCTAGTTAACCCCGAAGAAAAAAACAACCAAGCGTTGCTGTAGGTGAATACAGCTGTGTTCCTCCAGTCTTCCTTATTTTAGCCGTTCCCAATTTAATATCCGGCTAAAATATGACTTAATTGACAAGGGCGATAACATTGATTACGGGATGAAAAAAACAAAGAGCATGGTTCTGGTTTATACAGCAACCAAAAGTTCTTGGATTCTTAGATGGATACGGGAGGGTATACGTGTGCATGTGCTTGCGTGTGTCCACAGACATCACCGACAGCAATGACGCCGATGGATTAAGCATAAATACGTCAGTTCCCGAGCATTGAAACAAAATATCCCAAGGTAGTAACATAAAGCCAAATATAAGATGTATGCAACAATCTTCACCACAGCCCCAATGATTATCTAGACGGAATCCTCTTTTCTGCTTATATTTTACAGTGTAGGATATTAATATGATTGACATCTTGGCACTAAACAGATTAATATTACTTCACCGTCATATCTATCTTTCTCATAAAACCTTAATAACTGTGACACTATTAACCCACAACATGTAATTAACCATCTATTATTCTTGATGAATTCCTTCACAAGTTTTCCTTCGTGGTTCATAAGGGCTGACTTTCTTTATTTGTTGGATTACGGTTCCCGCCGCAGAAATCAAGAATAAAAATCCAGAAAAAATAATAATAATAAAAGAATCAGAGCCCAAATAACCCAAAAGTGTAACTTTCTGTCACCTCATTGAACGTCATGTGAATTCGAATAAAGAATATGCAAAAAAGCTAAATCAATTTTTATCTTTTTCCTATTGCCGCTTTAAATAAGTCCCCCTCCATTTAAACGTAATCCATCAAATAAAAAACATCTGGTCTAATTCTTGGTTCCTGTAGGTGCGTGGAATAAAGAGGCAATAATGAAATGTACTTAATACTGGTACCCTGTTCTTAACTTGGTACTGTTTCTGTTATTTTTCCGTCTATTTCCCTGGACCGATGCACCGGTGTGGCATCTATCAATCAATTCCGGTTCCACTGCTAAGTTAACAGCTCGCTGTGCAGTCTCAAAGATGGCACCATTTATATGGCTGTGTATGTGACCACACACGCCATCTAGTGAGGACTACTGGGTTAATGACCTTGCAAGTGTTCAAAGGGAAAAGTAGTTGAAGTAAACTACACAAAAACTTTCCCTCTACCATATCTTCGGCCGTGTCATTGCCACAAGCGCAAACAATCTGCCGCCACCAACAATGAAAGCCAAGATATGTAGAAGATATCCACACCGAGGGAAACCAACTTCCGGGAGTGGCTCGATCCTCAATATGTAATGTATAACCGGTCGGTCTTTGTAAATTGTGAAAGTGAAGGCAAATAACTGGAATATTTACGCAATTCAATGTTCCCATTAACAGTTTAAAGTGGGTGAAACTTCCACTCGATATTGGTGGATGGATGGACTAAAATACATGTCCCTGCAGGTTATTTACTTTTTCAATTTAAAACGTTTACACACACAATTGAATGTTTCGCAAATACTTTCAAACGTTAACTATGGAATTCTGGCAACAAAATTGCAGACATTTGCAAATGGTGTTAGGTTTGCCATAAAATTCTTTTGAAAAGGTAAAATTTGGACGACACAAAAAGGTGGCATGCCGATATCTTACTCTTCTTTGCTTTGTGTATTTTTGTTTGTTTCTTGCATCAAGCCACTGTCACTCTTTTTTTTTTCTATTTCAGGGTAGCATTATTGTTAGCGTTGCATTCTCGGGCCAAATATCTGAGAGCACCGAGTTAACTGGATGTACAATACAACCTCAAACGTTCCCTACTCTGTGGTTTTGTAACAATAACAGGAGGAAAATCCCATCCACTGCAAAACAAAAGGAAAAAACTCTCCTCTCAATTTGAGAAGATTCAACTTCTGTGTTTTCGTAGACGTCTATGTATCAGATTTAATCCTTCTCTGCAAGAGAAACCTCACAACCTCAAAATACTAAACGAATCAGTCTCTTCCTGCCAGACTAATTAAAACATATCCCAGGAAGCAATAGGATTCTTACTCGTTTTAAGACAAGCCAAACATAAAGTTCACTAAAAGCGCATATTAAAGGCCAAACAAGAAGTACACTATTAGCGTGTACCAAATGTGGAAAACTTCTGTCTGAGCAACTTTTTTTGGAACTTTAGTTGACGAAAGTCTGTATTTTTAGGGCTAGTGGTACCCCTGTTCTGGACTCTGTCAATGGATAGATCCGTCGCCTGTGAGCTTACTTTCTGGTGTACTACCATTATTGGCCTGCTATCTGCCCACAGGAGCATACACAGTATTGGGGTGTCAGCACGCACCCAGCCACACTTCTCACATATTGTTCAAGAACTAGTGCGCGGCACAAGTGGGATATGAACCCATGAGCTTTGGATACTACGACAGATATCAGGCCTGTACATTTCTAGAATCGAACCATGTTTATCATACTTTGCAATACATTCAGACATACATTCAGTATACATAACAACTACATAACAAATGTTTCTAATAGAGTTGTGACCGAAAGATAATTTCATTACCGGTTACCGATTTGTTCTTTAGATAGGTTACCGGTATTTTACCGTAAAGTATTCCAGCAATTTTTTTCACAATAATACCAGTTTTATTTAGTACATTCACTAGTTGCAAACACATCATATTCTAAATTAGATCTTTATCAGTTAACTTTACCAATCAATTAAGATTTTTGTTCAGAGACAGGATTATACCAACTTAGCAGGTCACTCAATAATGACTGTAAATTGTAAAAATGAAGAGAAAAGAAGAGAAAAAGCAAGTTAAAATTTCCAAATTTTTACCGGTAATTTGACTTCTAAACCGGTTACCGAAAATCTGCTTAAAAAACATAATTCGGTACGGTATTCGGTTACCTTTCCCCAATACTAGTTTCTAATCCCAAGTCACACTGGCCGAAGGAAATGTGAAAGTGTGATTTAAAAACCATTCTACCATTTGGTCACAGGGCATTCAGCCACAAAAAGCTTCCACTTTGCAGTAGAGACTCGCGATGTCAAGTTTGGCTGTTTGGTCAAGTTGCAGCAGAATTTTTTTTTTGAGAATCTCTTTTCAAGTTTAGATTTCAAAGAACTACAGGAAATGAAACCCAGCGATATATTCTTGAAGTGAAAAAAATTCTCTTTGAGTTAGTGACTTGGTTTCGGCACACACAGAGAATGGCCATCTGTAACTTACCTCCTTGCTTCCTACGCACTCGGAGAGTCGAATCTCTCCACCGTCTGGTGCAGAATACGTTGTGAGTGACTTTACAACTGTATTTAACCAAATTGAGACACTATCTTTAATTGAGGCACCACCCCTGTTCAGACAAGCGATTTAGGGTTCAACACATATTGATCAAAATTTTTGTTAATATCTTATGCAGCAAGTTTTAAAATCACAAAATTTAACTTCTCAAGATGGTTATGTTCTCAATACATATCATTTTCTACATAAATTTGATGTTTGGCCACAATTATATTTTGGTGTGTGTTTTTATTTCTTAAAAGCGGCACCCCATCAAAATTCGGTCTTGACCCTGTGTGCGGAATTTGATTCTCTTGTACGATGGAATTATTTTACACTACAAAATCGTTAGTTACCATCTACACTTTCCCATATTACTAACTACAGGAGGGCAAATAGTTTGCACCTGTGTTCTATTCTATAAGTCTTTAAAACATATTTGTTCAAAATAGAAGAGGAATTTGTTCAAAATAGTAGAAAGCTACAATAGAAGTCTTTGAAACATATTTGTTCAAAATAGAAGAGGAATTTGTTCAAAATAGTAGAAAGTTACAATAGAAGTCTTTGAAACATATTTGTTCAAAATAGAAGAGGAATTTGTTCAAAATAGTAGAAAGTTACAATACTACACCGTATAGATACTCATGCCTGAAAACACTGATATTTTTCCTGATATTTGTCTAGATTCTTACAAAATGAAAACTTCTCCAACAAGAATGTATGTAATTGTGGCCGTCTGCAACACATTCCACATTAAAAGATGGAGTGACTCTGTACCCTGCCTGGCGATACCCTTTTCTTAACCCAAGACATTTGGACACAGGACGTTTGTTACAATTACGTGCGGATCTGTGGCGTTTAACCTTTTATCCTACAACACTAAATCTTCATCTGCTGAGGCCTTAGAGCTGCCGATTCAATGTTACACAAAGCTTGGAACCGACGTTTGGTTAACCCATTAATCGGTTATAATATTTCTACATTATTGTCTAAATAAAATTAAGCGATAAAACTATTATTGGTCAATAATCATCAAATTAGACAAACTTGTTATCTCGTTTTGTTATTTGATGTTCTCAGCATATTTGTCAAAAGAATGAAATGCAAATGCTAATTAATTAATGCACAGCTGGATGATTATTTGCGTTGGTAATTTACATTCTTCGTTCCATATCTTGTAACTTATTGTGCCCAAACTCATATTTTTAATGCTTCTTTCTGAAAACATTGAGGTAATGTTACCAATTTCAACCTATCACATCCCTGAGCTTTGACAGTGATTTGCAGTGGATACTGATCAACCAATTAACCGGTTATCGGAACATAAACGGTTGAAATTTTATCGTTTCCAGGCCCTCCTCTTCCTGTCTCAAGCAGCGAGTTATGTCCCTGTGCTTCTAAGCCTCTTTTCTCCAGATCAGATCACTCCATCACTCCATTTTAGTCCTTTCTACTCTAAGGTCAATAAGTGAACAGTGATCATGGGACGTCAAATACTGAATTACCAAAATTCAAATGACGAGAATCATTTTTTCCTTAAAAGGTCTGTCTTAACTGTCGAATTGAACAGTGACAGCAGACTAATTTTGAATTCACACAAATTACACTTGCAGGGTGTCTAGGTATGGCACCAGCATACACGGCCTTCACCCCCAGCACACTGCTACCAGCCTAATGGTCAGCATTGACCTTCACCCACCGCTAAGGCCCACCCCTATGAATATGCATTAACTAAGGGTCACAACCTTGGCCTATATTCCCCCTATATATAATAGCTCCCTGCCCGCCTTCAGGCAGTGCACACTAGACCATCCTCATGCATGTATCATAATTAATAAACATAGCATCATCATAACGCCTTGGGTTAGTGTTATCTGTACCGCGACACGTAAGCATAACCCCACGACACAGGGTTGGGATGTCACACATTTACACTCCACCTTTGTTTTGCGTAAGTGAGGATGCAAATGTTCCCTTCAATCGTGCATGGAAGTAGTAAATGACAAAAGCTGGACGTTGGGATGGTGGATTTCCCTGGACAATTTCTTCTGTATCTGACAAACAACAAGACAGAGACAACCACAAACGAAGATACATGTCGGCAGATTTGAGTTGTATTGCTGTTCTCTCCAATTGGCACAGTAACTAACAATTCCACATGTTTCCACTTTTAATGGGGAAACTTGCCCAGTAAATGTCGAAGAGTCAAATCTGCGAGCAGTAGTTTTGGCAAAGAAATCTGTGGGCAACATTTAATTGGGTGAGCTCAGCTCGAATCGAAACAAGAATCTTACAATAACAAGAGGTAAGTGGCCAACAGTAACAAACTGTCTCCTTAAACATTCATCAACCTATTGGTATATAAAACGTTTGTGAATAAATAAAGAAAAACAGCAAGACTTATATGTCTGTGCTAAAACTTTATCCTCCTGCTTTGCAGGATTTCGAATCATTTCCATTCTAGAGGTTTCTGGAATGATTTGACTTGGTATCAAATGCAAAATCGAGGAGATATTACTTAGCGCACAGGTTGAGTGCTTCTCTTGGAGACAGATGACATCATAGTTAGGTGAGTTCTCTGCCAGGGTTACTGTAGCTTGTCACCTGTTGTGAGAGCACCCAATTATTTTTTATTTTTCATTGCCTGAAGTAGTATTATGCGAAGCCTGCGTCCACAATTTACTATGACACATAAACAATCATCAGCATAACACTAACGGGCCATCAAATATTCACAGAACATTCCACTGAAATGAAACTGGACACCAAAAGATATTGCAACCAATTTCCGCATGGTTCTCCCCTCAACACAACTCTTTCTCAAAGTTTGTCATGAGACGAGGTAAGATGTGAAATAAATGCGCAATTCGTTCCTCCCAAGATGGAAGTAAAGTCTGTCTGTCATGTTTAGATTGAAAGGTGAGTGAAAAAAAGAACAAACGTTTTTCCCGGTGGAATTGGCAGTGGTGTCTCTTCCTAAATAACCCGCACATTGGGAGCCACTGGTACTCTCGTGTAGAAGTTTGGGCACAGGGACAGCGAGCACGAACAAACACTGGGTACGTGTAGTGATGTCTCTTTCAGAAAAACCGCACACTGGAAGCCAATGGTACTCTCCTGCAGGAATTTATGTATAGCGACGGCGAGCTGGGACAAGCCTTCGGTCTTGCAATCAGTGGTCTGGTACTTCTGGGCCTAGTGGGGATACAATCGGCCTGATTACGCAAAATCTCAATAGGTTTTTTTCGATATCAAGCCCCTTTTCATCAATTCTCTGACTGCAAAAGGTTTGACAATTTTTCAGTGATATCCAAGGTTGCTATCTAACAAAGCAAACCTAAGAAACAATCAGTTATACACAATTCGCGACTGTTATATGCACACAAAAGATCTCAAACGCAAGGACTGTCGCTGTGACATTCACATCAAATAAAATTTCACACTTTAGTATCGCAAAAACTGTTACTATTCTCACTTCCAAGCTCGTATTACTGTAATAAACATAGTCGGAAAAGTTTGTCATAAAAACTTTCTCTTTGAAAGGAAGGGGTAAAAAAGGATGGAAAGTAGCAAGCGACGAGCAATCTTCTTGCTGAAAAAATACTTTACAAAGTTGAATTTAACGTATGATTTTGTAAGACACCGAATTCTTCCGCAATAGCAACCAACCAAGACCTGTTTGAAAAATACGTTCACATCCACTGTTGACATTATAATCGGCACGCTTTTTGAAAAGTTAAGCTAAGCAAGTGAAATCCACAGACTTGAATCTAGATCGCCCACTACACCCCTCAATATCCCAAACACTACAGCCATAACTTTACCAGACTACGTTAGAGGCGTTAGATACCCTAATTCAGCAAGTACCGGGTAGTTCCAGCTTTACCAGACTTTCCCCCATAACTATATGTTCTTAGTTTTCATTACTAGTTCCCAGAATGTTTTTCAAATATATCCACTGCAAACCACTTTTGAGTGTGACACAGTGTACTTTCATCTCTTTACTGTTCATGTGATATATTGTGCAAACATAAAATAGTACAATTATAAACTTCAAAAAGCAGATCTGCGCATTAATTAGGAGAGAGGCTTTCTTACTGTAAAATACAACATAGATACGCTTTGGAAACGTGACGACGTAGTTGTATTTTAATTACACTTGATCTCGTCTTGCTCCAATTTTCAAAACACTTTTTCTTAAATACTCATTAAAATTCTCATTAAAACGTAGATTGCCAAATTACGTGTTTCGGGGATAAAATCGCCAACATTTCTTTCTTTTATGTTGTTGTTGCAATTAATTTTTACACTATATTTTTGGTCCGAATTAATGCCCAATTTGTGCATACCATTTATTCAGTAATTTGATGTAACGTCAAAATCTGTAGATTGCCGTAATAATAATTGCTTTAACTTTACAGTGCGCTTCCATTAAAAGCAACCGTACAAAAGATTTTCATTTTACCACGCCAAGAGATCTACTCGTTCGCTGTATTCCGCAGGTCACTTCCTGTGTATCTTTGCAGTTTTTGATTTCAAAAACCAGAAAAAAATGTGGTTCAACAAATGAGACATATGTGGCCTAACTTTAAAACGAAACAGACAAAAGATTTCAATGACGCTGACAAAGAGCTTGAATGTTTTTAACTGGATCCCATCTTCGCCACTTGCTTAGGTATTTCATTTCAATGGTAGAGATCAGGAGCAACATATAAAAGCCGTGTGGCATTGTCCATCGAATGTATCAGTTTTTAGTTAAAATAAATTGAAACTGAAAAATGTGACAAGAAGATTGTTTCTAGCGTCATTGCGTCAAATGATAATGTTGTATTTTATGGCGTTATTGTGTGCCGTCATCTTAGATGAATTGTTCTTTCAGGTGAAATACCAGTCTTATCGAATTTCACTCGATACACAATTAAGAAATATTAAATTGACTGACCCTGAGGTAGAGCTGGAACGCCTTCTTGGTGTAGCCGACCTTGCCGAGTTCACAGATGAGCGTGGTGTAGACGAACCTGTTCGGTAGGATGCGCTTCTCTACGAGCATCTCCGTGTCCAGCACCTGGATTGCCTCGTAGATCTGAAGAGAAATTGAACGATTACGCTTTATTTTTATTTAATTTATTGGATTACATTTCCCACCACACTTTGAAATCGGGGTTTCAAAAAACTAATAACAAACTCAAATGGCATCTAGTACATGTTGTGCACAGCAAAATATGGTAGTGCCTGACATGATCCGTCACAAGCCGGTGGAGAATTGTTTTATTTTATTGATGTTTATGACCAGTTCTGGTTTTTTGGGATCAAGTTCAATTTTTTTTCCAATCGCGCACTTTGAAAATCCTACTGGTCCAAAGTAATACAAATGATCGCAAAAATGAACCTCAGCCGGTCTAATGTACTGACTGTTAGGTAAGCGGGGACGATGTCAAATCAAAGGCTTGATCAAGGACTAAACACTACCTCCACGCGTGCGTAAAACACAACACTTGTTGCCATGACGTCAGCAAAAAATGAAGTCAAACCATTGAAAATGAAGAGTGACGTCATAATCTGCACGCATGCGGGATAAAGTGTCAGGAATCCGTCAATTTCTCAAAAACTCATCACTTGACTACCTAAACGTACAAGTGAAGTAGCGCATGATGTGCAGTTTTAAAATGGCATCAACTACCTGACTGTAAACAGTCAACCAGCATACGTGACTTGCACAACTACATGCGACAAATACTTAATCATTACGAGTAATAGAATAAAAAGGATCAATTCAGTAACAATCAATTTGCTTCCTTCTCTCTGCCATACAAAGTGTGTCATAAGAAGAAGGGATTTTCAGCCGCAGAAGGGAATTTAGCCAGTATAAAATCACTTAAAATATAGCTGAGGGACTATATTTTGACTCTGAAATGTAATCTAACCAATCACACTAAAAGGAACCTGTTAGAATACTGATGAGGTGAGGATTTTTTCTTGTGCTCCAATCATTTGGATTACATTTTACTGGCGGGATTTCAAAGTGCGGCAATCGGTACAAATATACAGAAAGCAATCAATGTAAACCCAAACAACCCAATATAACTTCAAGCAAATACCGGTTTGTTTAAAAAAACTCGAGTACAAATTGCAATTCGTTAAAAAAATTCAAGTAAAAAATTGTAAATGGTTAAAAATATTCAAGTACAAAATTGTAAACGGATAATAAAAATATTCAAGTACATAATTGTAAATGGATAAAAAAAATTCAAGTACATAATTGCAATTGCTTGTCTGCTACGCACCTTTCCCTGTTTTGCTAGTTTGCTTATTTTGCGCCCGTAGTGATCCACCGTCCAAGGTCCGCGGTTCGGGTCTAACCTCAGGTGATGATCCACGGCGCCTGCGTCCTTCTCATCATCTTCGTAACTATGGTAACGAAAAAAATAGATGCAGTGTTTCGCAACATGTTAAAATTGGGGGCCAACTTGTCCAGCAGCCAAATTTATGGGAAGCTCTTTGCCATTTTTGCAGGTCTTGTGTAACAAATAAACTGTACAACAATTTTCAAGAATAGTATGGAAAGTGTAGATAATGTTAACGCTGGTAAAATATTGTAATTTCATAATTTTTCTCAAACATCTCACATATGAAAATCAGTCTGAGCTTGTTACAGATAATTGCAATGCACTACATATGTGCACACTTTGATTTCTGGGAGTCACTATGAAAACTCATTGCACTTTTTGCACAGGTACAAAATGCACCTTTCATTGTTGAACAGTTATGTAATCACTTTTGGCATGGAGGTCGCCATGTTTGCCACAAATGGGTCCCGGTTGGGTACATTTGGTAATACCGTTTTCACGAAATCCGGGAAGTGTGTAGTGGGGAGGGGGAGGCATTGGTCAGGCTCAACTTCGCGCAGCGCTTTTGGCACATTACATAATGCAACCTTTATGAGGCAGGTGTATTGTCTAAGCAGAAATAATGGGCAACATTTTCCCTGACACCTACACGAATTCTCTTATGCATCCATCCCGCTGGGCTTTTACATAAAAAGATAATTTTATGGCTGAAAACATGCAATAAGTATAACGCAAGGCGTTAAAGTAATAAAGTGATAAAAAACAAAATGAAGACTCAGGATGGAGGATCGGCGTAACATAAATTGTTGCTGGTGCCTTTTATTTACAAATGTTTTTCAAGTAATGCTGCTTGGAGAAACTCACAAATTTCCATTGGCACGAAACGAAAAATTTTGTAAAGAGGAGAAAATACAAAAACCCGCAATCAGCTTGTAACACTTTAATGCCAGTTGAATCAATGTCAATTGTTCGAAATAATTCTAAGATTTAAAAAGTGTGAGTCCATTCTGCTGAAACATGGAATGGCATGAATTTTGAAACCCAAGAACCAGGGAACTGAACCTGCTGCCTGAAACTGCTGCTATGTAATGTGTAAGTCAAGTCAGTATCATTTTGAACTTATCTGGTTTCAGTAGATGATAATCAGTACATATTCAAAGGGTAAAATTAGTGCGAACCAATTTATAAAGTAAAAACCGGGTCATACGCAAAGCTTAACATTTCTTCCAAGGATTCAGGCCAGATTTAATGTGTATTTCTTGCTATGCCAAGTAAAAAATATTTATTTTCTGTAATTGACAAATCAATTTCAACTGGTGGGGTAAATCCTCAGTCGTTTCCCTACCCTGCTTCACTTAGTGTTTGCGTGGCTGGTGCAGTTATGTTTTCTGGCAATCCCACGGCAATTATTAGATAAAACTTCAAAGAAAGGAAACCACGGGGAGTTGTGAATCCTACCGCAGTTCTTACTAATTAATTCCGTCTTTTGACAATCTAAATTCTAATATTCGGTGACAGCATTCACTGAAGAGCAGCATAAAATGTCAGCATAATCATTACTCAACAACATCATAATCCAAATTATTGGAACTAACAAGAGAAATCGGTGTTTGTATTGTCTAATCCGAGACAATACTGATGTGAGAATGCTTTCAGACAATACTGCAGGTGACTCGATTAAGCCTCTAAAACAGAGGTGCCAGTAGCTGCAGCAAGTTGTGTGCTGGTAAAAGAGCAGAGAGTAAGATGGCCAATAAATATATAAATAATTACAAATGACATTTGTTTAAGTATTCACGCCAAACATATTCCAACATCAATAAGATTAATCTCATTACTTTGTAGAAAAATTGTTGACTGCATTCACAGTCATTACTCTCCCTACAGGAGAGAAAACAAAGCCGTAGGTACATGGACGTTAAGGTAGACCGTAGGTGGATCCCTCGGTTGGATAGAATAAGCCTAGTCTCGATTTACTGTCCGCATTAGCGTACACAATAATTACACATCTGCCATTACACTACGACTGAAAGTCACGATACCCTGTCATTACAGCCGCGGAAATAATAAACATAAAATTAAATATTTATTCGGATTATTTTGTTTCAAATTCGGATAAAATGATCCAGATCAAAAGAACGGCAGATTACACGATTTTTAATGTTGTGTATTTACGACAGGAACCGGTTGTTGGATTATTACATTGACGGACGTTTACATTCAGTCGTTTACTTGTAATAGGTTTGTCTCAATTGAAAGCTTTTCTATTCTGGCAAAAATATACTTTCCTAACTTTACGTCCCACCCAAAATTGAAGTGCAGAACAGAGGGAATAAAAACGTTAAGAGAAATGATGCATAAACGATATCCTTCGTGGGATGGGATGTATTAAAAACAGTAAAATTTACAAAATGCCCAGAAGAATTATTTTTTATGTTGAGGCCAGTCTATGATAGTTTCAGTTCTGTAAACCGTATGTGTAATAGTTTATGTGAATTGCCAATTATCTCTTGTCGGTTTTGATGTGCATATCATTTCCGAAATGGAACGGTTTGCCAGTTAGTCAAATACATAAAGATCACATAAAGAAATCAAAGGAAATTTTACCCCCCGCAAAATGCGTGAACTGGCCAATGGACTAGTAATGTGCCTCTTAGCAAGGCACTTAGAACAAAAGGTTTAAAGTTACGAGAGAGCCCATTGACCAGATTCAATTTCCATCGGCTGTATGGAGCATTTCTTGATCTTAGAAACAAAAGTAACTGCCCCATGTAAAACAAAATGTCAAATACCTTTTCTAAACTAGACTGTATTACCCTGCCCCTGACTGATAAGCAACCCTACCAAGAGGACACGCCATGACATGACAGTGTAGCACGAACAATGCAACTAAGTCGTATCGTGGAAATAAACTTCAAAATCTTAAATTGATTTAAGTTTAGATTTGGCGAAATGTGATAAAGTATACTAAAAGAACACAATAGAACGTCTAAAACTAATAACACAATACTAACTGTTAGCCTGCCAGCAGAATGTCTAAACTGAGAAATATCCTATCAGGAAAATTCATTTCTTGAACATCAAATGGCTGCTGCGAGGATTGTTAAAGTAGCAATGACACAAAATATGGCAGACAACAAATACATCGGTCTTTTCCTTCTCTTAAAATCCGTCATAAAATAAGCCACTTCAAAGGCCACAATAACAATAAGTGACATTTGCATCATGTTTTGTAAAAGATATTACGTAACAACATTTATATACCACAGTCGCCTTTAGTCTGAAGAAATCCAATGGAAAGAATAATGTGAAGCCTAAGGTGAGACTACTGCTTAAAATGATGTGATATAACAATATGGATTCACATACGAATTGAAATAGTAAAGATAGATGGAATCGAAACTGGTTTGAGCTTAAATTTACTGAGCTTCAAACGGAAAAACGCAGCCTACTATTGGAGGATTAGTCGAAGTTAATGCCATATAGTACCCAAATAGCACTGTACATTTAATACCAATAATAACGATAGGATTATGAATTATGCGTAGGTATAAATGGGCAATTTTGTAAATTTTATAAATGATTGCCTTCTTGTCGTTTTTTCGTTTATGTAAACGAGTTTTACGAAAATCTCAAAATTGTGCTTTTAGTGCAGTGAACTCAGCACATTTAGTTGATGAAAAATACAAATTTATGCTGCGCATAGGTTCTCAATTTTCTTCTTACCATTTCTTACCATGAAAATTTGTGATGGTAAGTTCGGTAAGAGTTAGTTGGATGAAAGAATACTTTTTGTCGAACATTGCTCTCAGGGCCTGGTACCAAAATTGTCTGGCTTTTCCCCCTTGCACGATTAATGTTTTAGCAAAAAATCCTGAACTATTAAAATGTTCATAACATTTGACATTTTACCACCATGTCGTCAGGTCTTGTCATGATAATAACATCAGACTTTGAATTTGAATATTCTAGACACGGAAGGTGGATGTGATCACTTGTGATTGTTGGGTCCACCCATCATCTGTAAACTAATTAACACTCTGTACTCACTGCTGTAGGTGCAGTGTTCTGACCAGCAGTAGATAAATGCAGGCCACAGGCTACAGAACATGAACTGCTGAATGTTTAATACGTAAAGCTTCACTCTGCATCAGTATCAACAATTAGATCAAGCCAATGATAGTGAGTGACAAAGATCATATAAAGAAGGAAAGCCATTATTCTGGGGCATAAAGGAGGAGGTTGGTATTGATAGTGATGTACCTGATATCAGCAGTCATGGCAGGGGAGAGAATCAAAATGTGTCTGCTCTTGGCAATTTACGTTGCAATACAGCAATAAGTACTGGTTGAGGTGATACGGTTAAATGGTAACTGATACAGACACTACCACTGTTTGTACTTAACAATACCAGTCTCACAGGCACTCTAATGTGTAACGTCTTGACCACTCAGCCATTATTATTTAGAAATAATGTACACCGTTTTTGACTACCTCTGAAGCCAATCACAAATGCCAAAATTTCGTATGCCATTTTACTGGCAGTTTATGCATTTTTAAATGTTACGGTATGATCCAATTTAAATAATAAAGTTCCTTTGAAAAAAACATCTGTTTAATCACATTTCACAACATTTAAACCAAGCGAGTACTGACATATAAGGAACCGACCAGTCAGTTTGATTCTGTCAGATTAGGTACCCTACATTCCAGATTGCCTTTGCCTTCCCTTGTGTTATATTTACTTATTTGCATAATCCATAAGTAGATGTAAATGAGACCAATTCAATGTAAATCCACACCCATCATATTACGTTCGCCACATATGGATTAATATCTCAGATATCAAGGCATTAATCTTAGTGCAATTTACATACACTTTTACAATTACCTAATCTAAAGTACTTATATATCTAATGAATGTGTACTAACATTTAGCATGTAATGGTCACATTGAAAATTGCTTCATTATTGTAAATGTATCTGGTACAAGACGGAACCTTTCTGATTGGCTACCCGCTAACACCACTACTGTATGTAACAGAAAGCAGGTGCCAATTAAAAGTGACTGAGAACCATAGCGTGCAAATAAGTTTCCAGGAGGAAGTATCACCCTGGCTTTGGAAATCATGCAGTGTTGTCCCTTCAAATCCGAAACAGAGGAACAAATGGACCCATCACATAGCTGTAAGCCCATAAAATTTATAAAAGCAGTCCGTTTTTATTGAACAGCTTGGCACAATTACTAAAAATCAGCAAATTGTAGATGAGCTGATTGGTAAAGCATTTATAGCTATTGGATTTTCTGTCAATTTGGGATCATTTGAGAACAGAATAATTCCCCAGACATATGCTGTCCCGATGAGTTCTGGAAAAATAAAATTTCAGAAAATATTTATATGCGCATTTCTGTTTCTTTGGAACCGATGGGCAGTAAACTATTTTATTGTTTGAATGTTTAGTATAATAAATAATATACAGGATGTGACATTTCCTGTATGTCGAAACCATGACCATTAGCGCTAGGTTTTTGAATATAACCTTTTCGTGAAATTTCCCGGAAACAAAAACTTGGATATGCCAAAGATCAGACGTTTCATGTAATGTCCAAATCAACACTCTAAGATTAACTGATATTTATATATTATATTATTTTGCACATGAATTTAGAGGTTTGAAAAAAAAATCAGATGAAAATTGGGATCCGCAAACCAGCAAAAGGGATCAGTTTCATCATATTACATCTTACCATATCAATATCATAACTTATTTTTTTCTGCCACTTGTGCAGTTTTGTTGTGGCATTTGTAAAACTGGATCAAAGTAATTTTCTTTTGTCACTCTTAAATCAACAGCGTCTTGTCGTTTACTTGAGTAGATTTCTCCAAAATAGGGGTTTAGAAATCCATCCATTCATACAGCTGTTAAAGAAACAACCGTTAATACTTCTGAATTGTTCTCATTATCTTGTAGGGACATGAGATATGTGGTAAGTCTATAACATTTCAATTCGTCACTCATTCAAAATTGCTATATTAACTCCAAATAATTAGCTTCTCGAAAGTGAGGATTCTGCAACGATAGAGATCTAGAATTGACAAATTTTATGAAATGTTTTGAAACTAGAGGGCGTTGGACATCCCCCCCCCCGGCCCCATGGCGGGATAATCTAGATTTTTATTATTTATTTCACCTGCTCAATTAATT
>JBCAUI010085435.1:0-19530 GCA_038406195.1 Haplosyllis anthogorgicola | reverse complement strand
CAGTTGATGGTACAGACTTCATTTTTGGCAGGTTTATGCATCTATATACCCTCTTTATTGCATGTGAAAATTATGTTAATGCCACCTATATTTCAAGTTTAGCAGTCATATTTGTTATTTTCTGAAATAATTATTTGAGAACTGATTTTATTTGTACTGTCTCTTTATTTGTGTCAAAGTGACATTATGTCCAGTATTCTTCTAATTGTTTTTTAATAATGCCAAATGAGCCCAGGTCCATCAGGACCTATTTTCTAAACACTGGTCATATATAGTATTCGTGCCACTTATTCAACGTAACATCCTCTTCAGTGGTCATCCGGACAAGTGATGTTGGAATTGACTAGCCCGTAGCCATGACAGGACCGGTCAGGGAAATCCATCCAAGTTCAAAATGAGCGTACCGTGGTTGCTGGTCGGTGCGGGAATTTCGCTTGCTGAAATTTTCCCATTCTGCTGAATAATAATGGTTGCTCCAAACAATAAGAAAAATAAAATAAACTGAAGTAAAGAAATAAAATTCAGTCGATTTATGGGAGATGTACAGATTCCAATCAGAAGATAGATAATGCTCTAAAAATATCACATTTTTACAAAAGTGAAAATAGATTATACATGTTGAATTACTCCTAACATTCCATAGAGAAACTAAAATTTCGCAAAAATCTTTCGCAAACATAAAATCATACAGTATCATCAGGCTCAGTGTTTACCATCTGTTACTAGATAGATGTGAACCAGATATACGTCAGAAAAAAGTGTTCATAAAAGATTTTTTGTACTAAATTATCATGTCAATGTTTTACTGCCTTCGTCATTATTAGATGAAAAAAACCCTTTCCGTGCAATCAGCGAGGCCGTAGTAAGTTGTGGTCAAATGTTCAGCGATGTATCGAACAATTTTAAAGTAGCATATATCCGACGCATTGTGCTTACATTTAAGTAGGCTCTTCTCTTCTCAGAATACCCTCTGTAATGATATTTATGTAAATAAATTGCTGCACAAACATTACAAAAATGTGTGTATTACCGCAAATAGCATGAATCTCACAAACGCGCCTGGATGCATCCCCGATGTTCCTGGCGTGATAGAATTGGAAGCCATGAAGGTTTCCTAGCTCAATGTGTGAGTGTTCGGAGTGACTGGATGTACTTCAAACATTCTTTTGCTGAAATAAAAAGATACGACAGAAATAGCATGCAATTCTGTGAAGGTAATGTTGCTGAGAATTGCGCTATTAAAATTTCTACTTCGGTGTCTAGAGGTGGAATGCAATTCTGTGAAGGTAATGTTGCTGAGAATTGCGCTATTAAAATTTCTACTTCGGTGTCCAGAGGTGGAAAAAGAGTATATCAGACAGAGCCCAGATTCTCCTTCTTGCCTTGGGTAAGTGATTGGAGTCCGCCTGACAATTGCATGGGTATCTGGGTTTTATCACAAATGTATTTACGAGACAAGGTTCTTAGTACTCAGCTGATGTACTTTTGACTTCTTGGATATTGAATCGCTAGTGAGTATTCTGACTCGAAGAGAATGCTTTGCCAACAATAACGAAAGATACGGATGAAAAAGCAGAGAGTAATATGCTTACTGATTGATAAAGGTTGCTTCCACAACAGTGAAGTGACATCAGCTGTAAGTCATCCGTAAACATGATGTTTAGTAAAGCCGTGAAAACATAAATTTTATACACTTATGGTAAAAGTGAAACTAACTCGTAAATTATAAAACTCTTGCGGCCACGTTATTCGTGCATGGAGAAAAATCTAAGCAACAAAAATCAGAGATGCCCTGTAGCGTTGAAAACGACTGGTCCATCTGGACCAGTAAATTTGGAGTATTCAACTGTTCCGAATAAAAAATCATGTAAAAATACTAAGATTTGTGGTCTTTTATTTGGTAATCCAGACAGATAGTATTGAAATTGACGAATTCGTATCCAAAATCAAAGTACTTGTTGACTTTCGGACTACTGCTGTGGGGTTCCTGAAAATGTTTTGAATGCGAATGGCGGTCGCGGGTCATTTAAAATTAAATTCGTTCACATGGATGGTCTGTTGGATCGTCCCAGTGCACGAAATTAGGAGAAAATTCAAATTATCAACAGGGCCGGCTCCCCTAAAAATCGGTGTGCTCGAACTAATGTGAACTGTCCCTACAAGGCCAGCACGCTAAAACATTAGGTTACCCAAACCAATATTACCTCGTAGCAGGGTTGTCAAAAAGCACCGTCCACCGTCCAATTAGGACGGCTACTTTGACAAGTTTGGACGGCAACTTTCACTTAAAATCAAGTAGGATTTGCACTTAGTCATTTTAGTGAGAAATTTTACTGCATAAAGTTTTGCAAAATACTGATTGTAAATGGTGTCAAATTAGAATATTGTGCCTTAAAAGCAAAAGTATTTCACCATTAATGACATTTAGGGGTGGTAGTAAGCATATGTGGGCATGTTTTGCATCTTGGTTTATCACAAGGTTGGCTTCCTCTTGGTAGTTGATTGTCGCTGATCTTTCCTTTTATGAGTACATCCCTTAGATTTGGACTTTTTGAGTATGTCACTTGAATGTCCTCAGGTTTAATGGCTTCTTTTCTAGTCATAAGCAAACAGCACAACTACTTTATTGGCAAGGTTTGGTCATCACAAATTATACTGTAAATCATAATTTCTCAGCACTTAACACTATGTGTTGATTCTAGCTCATTACTTCAAACCTCATGAAGTCTTGACTTTCCGAAATTGCAAGGACTGATGAACATGATAGAACTTAGAATAAACTTAATGGAGAATTAAAAGTGCATAAAGGACTTCAGTGGTCAGCACTGAGAACGTGTACCAGGTGTATTGCAGTCTTTTTTTATTTTTTATTTTTTTAACCACTGATAGATTGTAATGGTTGCAGCAGAAATAAAAAACTTGATATTTTACGCATTGTTGTTTCAGCATTGTCATTGTTCGGCGATAAATCATTTTAATTATGAAGGAAGAATGAGAAATCATGTGGAGATACTCTCCGGGGGTTATGAAAACAATGAAGTGTAAATAACATTTGCAGACACACTGAATTACAAGACGTTTCTTCAAAAAGACAAAAACTAAAGACATGTTATTCGGTGTTTTTAGTCCATTTTCCACGTACCAGGAATCGGGCAAAGGAGCCGTTGCCAGAGCAACGAAAAAATATGGGAAGTGATCTTTTAGTTTCTCAAAAAGTATAGGCCCCCATAATTAAAGACATTTTCGTTTTCAGATTCATGGAACCACAGCATTTAAAGCTTTAGAAAGCTACATTCCGCGTGAATTATTGATTTAGCTTTGCACATTACATGGTACTGTGCCGAAGAAGTCCTATTACAGGATGGAGTACGGCTTGTTGACTTTAAGCCAGTTTCCCGGTGGAACATTCTTTTAGTGAATATCCAATTGAAGGTCGTTGCTTTTAGCAGCGAGTATCAGAGGGTAAAAATTGTGATTATTGCCATCAACAAATATTTCTGTAGCCATGGTGAATATGAAATGAATGTTGAGTACACAGTTTTCATCTCGTGGCAACCTTTTCACAGTAATAAAACCGCAGTTTAAACACCGTGCTAAAGCAATTATATCTAGTTTGACGGTTTTTGAACTTTTTGCCTATATGGATAGAAATGCAAAAGAGTTCATTTTCAGCGCAGACAGTGGTGTCGTCAGTGTTCGTGTTGCAGGATTCTTTGATGATAGAAACTTTGTGAACCATCAATATACTGTATGTATCATTACACTGCATCAAAAATGTTCGAAATATAATTTTTTCGTAGTTCCCGATTGCTGTAGCCGAACAGGGCGTCAGTTTAATAAATATGTAGTCAGAACTTCGAAGACATTGTTATAAATTTCGGTCGGTTGTCTGCAATATCAACTTTTAATAAAAAGACAACCGGCATGCAAGAGTGGCAAATACTTTTCCATTTGATAACAAATCCAAATAAGCACATGTCCATATGAACCTATTTTTTTCTTCAAAGTATATTAAAGGACGCAAGCTGTTAAAAGCTGGGTCAACATAGATATTGACACCTTTTGGAGTGATCCGCTGTTTCACATTTATGCCAAATTGGATCCATGTTTGTATTACCCAAACTGTAGTGTCAAACACTTTTTTATTTGTGTACTCAGAGACTAAAGTGTAAAAAAGTGATATTCTAATCATTTTTCAGCTGTCCGCTTATCTTTTTTCTCTTTTCTGTTTTTTTTTTTCTTTTTCGTTTTTTCTTCAATCAACTTTTCTTTGGGGCTTAAACGTTTCAATTATTGAGGTTTACAATTGTTAACGTTCACACTCTTTTCCATTTGTAGATCCTTCAGAAGGATGGCACGTTTGTTTGTCTGGATACATCGGATGAAAGCAGTTGTAATTGGTTGTGCCTCATCCCAGCAGCTCGCTACAAGTACACACAGGAACAGAACTGCATGGCAGTCCAGGTAACATTTGTCAAAATGCAGTAAACTACGTCAATTTCAGCTACCCAATAAGCAGTCTTACAAGAGGAATGTCCAGTTTGGTACTCCGAGTAACTCGATAGAAATGACCAGTGTATTTGCTTAGAGAGCAACCTTTGTACCTTTGTACACAAATAAATACATTGCACAATACAAACTGAAATCTTGATCCAATGCCTTCTCTATCTACCTGGAAAGTCCATAAATCAAGGTCAAAGCAACTTATGAAAACTTGTGCCAAGTAAATAAGAGCTATGAGTTATTTATCAAGCATTATTTTCCTGACAAGTTGGGAGTCTAAAATGAACACTTATCAACGATGGGTATTTGTTGTTGTGTGAGTAACTCAGCGTTTATCTGAGTAAAGTGGAGCTAAGAATTCTGGAATTGCTTGTATCAGTAACAAGTATACAATTATTTCTTAAGCCTTTCCAATTGGACATGTTACTTTTACGAATAGCTTGTAAACGGTACGAGTAAAATATTTACAAGCTACATTTAAAGTAAATTGGTTTACAGTCGAAGCCGACCTTTTCACTTGTCCAGTTTATCCCAACTTGACCCAAGATTTATATTTGTTACGAAAGTGGCTTCGTCAGAAAAAAATACACGTATGCCTTTTTATCGACAATGAAGACGTTTTAAACTTAACAACCATATATTTCATCGAGTCTGATGCAGTTACATGCACCCACTCAGATCTTCTTGATAAAGTGCACCATGTTGATGGGTCTTTTTCACACAACGTTCAAGTAGAATGTCAAAACAAGATCGAAGATATTCTTGTAAAACTAACGGATATGCAATGCATATAAATTGTCTGGTTAGGTTCCGTCTGTACAGAAAACACGCAAAATTATGCAGAGAATTATGTGTAGTAAAACGTGTGTACAAAAGAAAACGGAAAGTCAAAACTATCGCACCCCTCCCTTTCCTGTGACAAAAAGAGAAACGCGAGAATTTAGATAGAATGCACAAATTTAAAAGGGAGGGGGGGGGGGGAGGATATATTCAGTTTACACGTTTATTGTAATGGTTGTAATGTTTATTAGGACACTGGTCATGTACCCTATGTCGTGAGGTTGCGTTCATCAAATAGCATGTTACAAACATGCCTTTCAGATCCAAAGCTACTTTGGTCTGGCATCAGCTGTTGCACTACTAATTGCGATGTTCGTGAGATTGCATTGCATTTTCTGAAATCACTGTACAGTAAAACTCCTCCTTTACGGCCACCCATTTTGCCCATTAAATTTGGCCATATATTAGGAGTGGCTGTAAAGGAGGAGTGCATTTTCATACAGTTTTGAAGAAAATGTTTGGAGCCAACATGGCCGTAAACCAGGAGTGGCCGTAAATGAGGAGTTTCACTGTACTTGTATACTTGCAGATGGGAGCCGACATATTTTACATCGCAACTCGGAACATTCAGATTGGTGAAGAGCTAAGGGTGTGGTACGCACCTCACTATGCACGGAAACTCGGTAAATCACCAGATCCGGACGGTGTTACCACAAGTAAGTCGGAGCCTGCAACTACCGATACATATTTTTAACGTAGTTTAACGTTGAGCAAAATAAGTTTTTAAACCAGTACAATGTGCATTTAAATTTCTTTGTGTACATATATTTTTACTGTTGGATATTATTGGCCTTATACTGTGCACAAGTAGTTACAGCAGGACTTCCTTTGAGCGACGTCTCTTCTGAGCGACAGTCTCTCTTATACGGCACTTTTTGGGTGACATATTTTGGCATTAAATGTATGTAATTATATCTCTTTTGAGCGACGCCCTTCCTTTTATGACACTTTTGAGAAGCAAAAGTTTGGTGTCGCTCAAAAGAGGTCCTACTGTATTAAATATCGCGGTTTAAATGTAACGATTCATGTAATTTATTTTATTTAGTCTTGCTTGGAAGACAAACGATCATCCAGCCGGAGGAGTTGTACACGTTTGCGGCAGCTGATGACAGTATGTCTCCCACGAGGACGACGGCGGATGGACCGCTTCCTGCATCACCGAGGGTTGTGTCTGCTGTACCAGTCAAGAGCACCCCACCACCTCCTCGTTCAACACCAGTCACGCGGTCAACAACAAAACGTGTGTGGCGAAATAGTGTAGATTCAGGTACAGTAGAACTTGTCATGCGACACCTGTCTTGAAAGACCTCATGTATTTTTACGACACTGTTCACTGGATATAACACTGTTAAAACTAGTTTAAATGACCCTGTCTTGGGCGACACCTTGCCTTTTACGACACTTTTTGGATGGAAAAGTTCAGTGTCGCTCAAGAAAAGTTCTACTGTACACGACGTGTACCGTGTGTTCTCTTCAAGAGGGAGTGATGAAGGGGACTGTGGGCAGTTATGTTCTAGAGTGCCAAAGTAGCTATCCAGAGTGTCATAAATGTAGAACGTCTTATTTTGTAGCATATTGTTTTTTGTATTTTCTTTTTATTTCGTAACTAAATTATTTATTGTGCCTTTTGCAGATTCATCGATGTTTGCAACAACGCCAGCGATAAAGGAAGAAACTTGTATGTGTCACTACTGTCACCAGCACATGGCTAATGAATTCTCACTCAAGGTACAGTGTACACTTTATTTACATTGCACCAGTGCTTTCTTCATCAGAAGCCTACTTGACATCTTAGTGTCTTAAAGGCACGGTGATCAAAGATTCAATGTATATGTATATATTTCTCCCTTTTAAGTTTGAATGTCTTTTACTGTAGCACATACCAAAATACTTTATTTCACATTAAAGCAACTTCGTAATAATTCTTGTTTCAGATTCACATGGCAACATATCACGTCGAAAACATGAAGGAAGGTAGTGCAAGTTTTCAGGCATCAACAGAGCTTCAGCCACGCAAGAACAGAGTTATTCACAGCCTGGACCATAAAGGTAATGTTTTCTTATTGATAACTTTATTGTCTATAATTTTTGGCCGTGGGGCCCGAAAAAACAACACAAAACAAAAGCACTGCGACGGTTTCCACAAAACAGTTTCTATGGTTGACTGTCCAAGAGAACACAAAAAGGCTCGCCTTTTCATTTGACCTGTGACGGTAAACAGGTGGTTTATTGATATGCATGACGCGTGTGTCTTTCACGAATATATTGCAGACGTTGTCCATCAGTTGCTAAAACTTGCAAATTGGATGCACAGATAGTCTGCTGATTATACAAAAGTAACAATGTTTGTGCTAAACTACCTTTGTTCCTAAAATTAAGAAAAACACAAATGAACTTGAAAGCCTTGCTGAGAAGTAGCGCAAACATTGGGAAAAGAGTGTTTTTGGTAGTAAATGATTAAAAGAGGTCCCGTTTGCTTTAACGTTGCAGATGGAATGCCGCCAGTCATTTCTGCTAAGAACACTCATAGTTTATACCTATTGGCTCTGCTAGTGCGGGTAGGATACCCCATCGAGTGGTGACAGTACTACTGAAACGAATCACTCACCAGGGTCCAACAACTTAGTGACGATTAAGGCGTGAAGGCACCAAATGGGAATTTGACTTCATTTTGGTTTACAAAGATACTTTTTGGTCAATCTAAGTGGGTAAAATGCACAATGTGTTTGCATCCTTTTGAACTTTATTTTCAAAGCTGCTTTTGGTCAATTTAAATGTGCTACTTGTTGTATATTTTTCATACTATTTTGATGAACATTTATTTTGATATTTTCATGGCAAAGAAAGTGCCATCACGCCACCTAGCTACGCCACTGGAGTTAATCTGTTTTCTGTACACTTTCTGTTCATTTGACATTGCTAGTCAGGAACATGACTAGCCTGAGTATTGAATATGTTGGAATCTAAAAATATCAAACTATGTATGCCAAGAAAAGTGTCAACAGTTGCAAAGTTTCAGTTGGGAGGTGTCGCCACTAGAACATAAAAAAATCTAAGGAATTATGAGATGATGTGTGATTTATGGACAAAAAAAGATCAACCTACATCCCTCACTTTCATGTGAACCCATTGGAGCTACAGACGACAGCAACTTTGCCTTCGAAATGCACAGAAAAGTAACTTTCCATGTACCTCGATATATTTGAATACATGCGGATACGTTGTGAAAATTTTATCAGATGATGGGAGAAAGTTGCCAGGAACTGCACAAGAGGAAATCAATACTCAATGGATGTGCCATTGCATAAAAAAAGATTCAACTGTTGATGATCCATCATACAAATATGCAAAATTTTATTGTAAATATATAGACATGTTACAACCAAGATTATCGTGTTTTAATTTTCAACTCATGTGCAACGAGTAGGGTGAATTTTCGTTCATTTGTTCCATTAGTTATTGTTTAGTATGAAGGCACATCGAGGTTTATTTTCGATTTTTTTGATAGTACTTTTATTTGGGATCATGTTTTCTAGATGTGTGCGTGTGTGTTGGCTTGCGTGCATTATATCGAGTCACTGCCACTTTGCAATTTGCTTCCAGAAACGAATATGCATGCAGATGCAAAAAACATCAAGCAAAAACACTGAAACTTGCGGTTGTTTCATTTTGCTTTAGCATGAATACAATGCTAACGTTTATTCAAGAAAAACCTACTTGACTTGACCAATGCAACATATTCTATTTATTAGAATATAATATTTTAGTTTGTGCGATGTATCCATAAGAATCGTGAGGTTCTTATTCTTTGTTTTCTGTCCTGTAACATTGTGCTGTTGCACATTCGCACATTGACATTTAAGGGCAGCTTATTTTTTTTAGCCCATTTAGATAATCATCGTTTTGGTTTTGTGTGCTTTTGGTTTACACTGAAATTAACTGATAGGTTGACATTTTCACTTGCGTATTTAACTGCTTATTTTCTTTATAATCCTGGTGAATGATATTTTAAGGAATGTAATTGCTTACAGACAATTGAATACAAAGGCAACTTGGTGCTAATAATACAACTATCTCACACACACTGCCTGTATAAGGTTCTCAAAATCAATCAACTTTATTTTAATCACAGATTTTTGTAACATTTAAAGGGGTAAATTATGAGCATAATTAGGGCATTAGTGGTGCTAGGAATGTGTGGAACTAACTAGAAAAATATTGTGCCAAATGTAAATAACAATGGACATTAAATTTGATGTGAGCCCTGGTTTAACAACAAAAGGGAGAACCAATTTTCTAATTTTTCCAAATATTTATCACAGATTATACAGAAACCAGTCGTATTTTTGTCACATTGTACACATGTGTCATGTTCATTGTTGTGAAGCAGATGTTCTATACATTGAGAGATTCTACGCTAGACCATGCAAATAAGCGTTACATTACTCATCCGTAGAAACAGCAAAACCATCCGTGTAAAATTTACAGCTTTATCTGGTTAAGCCCGTGTCTGGCTTTAGAATAACAATTCCGTGAGGGATTTATTGTGCGAAGTAACATGGCTGTGCATTGCGGACTAGCTATACAACAAATGCTCATACAATCGAGATTTCTAGTTGTCTTCATAAACCGAAGCAAGTAGCTAATGCTGGTTTTTTTTCGCCTTTTGCCTTATCAGTGAAGTCAAAACTTTACTGTGTACAGATATTGCTTGTATATTTTTCTAGAGGGTGGATGTTTCAATTGGTTTTCTTCGAAATATGCAAGTTTTTTTAACCGAGTCCATGGTGATTTTGTGTCTAGTCATTTTATGCCTGTAGAGAGTATTTTTGCCTCTGTGGAACGAAGGGTTTATGTATTGTATGGCTGTTAATGTTGTCTGTGTTGCTTGGGGCACGGTTCATCAATAGTAGTTTTTTTCCTATTTCGGTGAAATCCATTAAAAGTAATATCCATTTGATCGGAAAGATTTATGGTCAACAAAGTCACTGCACAAGAACTAAACTACAAATATGTAGTGCCACTATTATTGTAAAAGAAGCATACACTTGTATCCTTAATTTTGAAATTGCAACTCAGCAGTTAATCAAAATTGATTTAGCAGTGATATTTACAATGCTGATCAATAGCCTGTTGAAAGTAATTCGGTACAATTCAATATGGTTCCAGAAGGGAAAGCAATCCATAGCGTTTTAACAAACATATTTCAAAATTCAACGCTCAATTTACGCTCAAAATGAGATATTTCAGTCTTCACTTGTCTTTACAAGTTAGAAAAGCCGCTGTGAAAACCTGTCAGTTACAAACGATTGATTTGTCACATTTTTATTTCATGTATTTGTTCGAAATAACTTATGCAACCCACGTTAACATGCAAACTTAATGCGTCTGTCAATAATTCGATCTGAACGCATGATGCACGAAAGAGTCTTTTGATGTCATGAAACACATTCTCGGTGAATGAAATTCTGATAGGTTTTTTTTTTGCCAAAAGGGTAAAATAAAAGAGAGCAGCACATGCAAATTTGAGGAATTGTACGACGTTGAATATTTGTGTTTTTGTTCGGAGTGTCAGAAAGATGTATGGGGATTTTATTTTTTAATTTTGTAGGAAACAGCCTCACCCAAAGTACATATTATTGTAACACTTTCTCAAATAGCATATCATTTTCATAATAATGCAATTATTCTTGCGAAATTGGTCTCCGTGTATTTATCTTATGTTATTAGTTATGCAATTGTGGAAGCGTATCCGATGAATCGCCATGGAGTACAAAATCAAACCAACCAAAGTACATGTATTATTTAAAACAATCATTAAGTGTTCAATTAAACCTTTTAACAACCATTCATACTTGGGACTGACAATGTATGGAATATTTTTTCAAAACGTTATTTAGATTTAGGCACCAGTTTCGGGAATCTGATTACATAGCATTCTCAGAAAACTGATACATGCGCATAACTTAATGCATACCCTGGATTGAATCATTGTGTGGTAAAATATATAACTAATTACAGTATATATCATATTTGAATTTAAATAACGAGAGAACAATGTGCGAACGTTTTTTGTGTGGTGTCTAATTGACACAAAACGTGAAGTTTTCAAAACGGAAATACCGATAAAATTGTAAATTTTTACCAGTCCAAATGGCGTTTGAGAACAGCTATGATGTTCCAAATAAACTTTTAAATTGGTTGTCTAGGCTGAAAATGGAGAAAATGTGTCGTGCAAATATATGTATGTAAATATTTGACAATATACACGTGTTTCAATATTATTCATTCTGTAAAGAGAACAATGTAACTGTTGATATATTTACCAAAGAAATATTGCGCATTGTAACGATTATATCCATCCTGTCGCCCAGAACACAATGCTATTATCCATTTATACCGGTGTACTCACATATGTGCAAATTATAGAATTAATATGTTGTGTACAAATTCGAAAAGAACGTCAAATATGTAGTGAAGTACTTTTGCGATTTTTAAACTTGTGTACCAGTCGAATATACAGTATCAAATCTTCCCTTTTGGACAGAATTTTTTCTGCGCTATGTATTATTTTATCTTACATTAATTTTTTTAGTTTTGCGTTTGTTGATTGTTGTCAGGTTGTTTCTTTTAATCATTGTGCCGATGGCAATTCCAATTTTTGTTTCGGAGGCTTGATTTTTCTTTGTGATGGAGAATTTGTGATAATTCGCAGGATTGTCGTAAGGACTGAGATGAACAGTCTCGGTCTTTCTCATGTGTATTGTTGAACTATATTTCGTTCATGTTATGGTGGTAACCTTTTGTTAAAGAAACCAAACCAAGTAGAACGTTCTTGTATCATGTGTGGTTATTATAGTGTGATTTCATCTTGGATCGGGGGCTTCGCAATGTACTGACCAAACTTGATACAAAGTTTAGGTTAGTTCAATCGATACATCTCATGCAAAAGCTTCCACTTGATTACACTAAGTGTTACTGTCAGACCGAGTAGGTAAAAATTACAAATATAAACAAATAAAGAAAATAGTTATAAATCGATGAAGTTGTGCATCAGTATGAAACTTGACCTATTTATGAAACAGGTAAATATGCGCACGTATTTAGAACAAGCATCGTCAAATAAAAAATTTAATAGATAAGCATAAATTGCGCAAAGTGAACATATTTTGGTGTCAGGTGGTATACTTTATTTTGAACAAATGCCGTGTTACTAAATACAGTTCACTAAAAGCATAATACGCTACACAAGGCTGTAGTATACTGGTGATACACCAAAAAACTAATCGACTATCAGAACATTGGAGGTATAAGTTTCTAAGGTTCGCGCGTGATTAGACTGGGTTTATTCCAAAACAGTGCGCGCATAGTTTTATAGTATGTCCTATGACCCGACGGGTTGTAACGCACGTGCGCGCAGTTTTTTCATTAGAAACTTATACGTCCATTGTCATAGTTTATAAAGATTACATATTTTGCCTACTTGCTTTTGCTATATTCGTGTACGTAACATTTCTTTCTTTTCGAAATGTCTGCCGACGTATGGTAAATAAATGTGTAAAACTATGTGGAATTTGTCTTTCATAAATAAATCTTCTTAATAGGGGCAAGGGATAGATACTCAGTGCTAATCTTTAAGAGGCGATAAAACTCTCGGGACAGTCAACCAAAGTTACAGAATATAGTGTATACCTGAGCAGTATCAGTTGTTATTCCTTCTTTATTAAGTATGACCACATTTTTGAAAGAAAACACTGAATCATGAAAATGGACACACTTCTTCAGCAAGGATAGAATTTTGAATTTAATTTAACACCAGAGACTAAAATAAAATGTTAATATTGATTAACATATTTGTTGCGTAAGATTTTATGTATTCACGTCACATGCTAACTTATAAATTTGCTGATGCGATTTTGTTAATTACACGTAAATGTACTCTTTGTTGTTGTAGGGTTACGAAAGTGTCGTCATTGTAACGAAGAGTTCTATGACATCAAAAAGTTGGCAAAGCATGTGCGCGAACACATCAGAGAACGTAGTAACCAAGGTAACATCAGCATAATCTCTCCTGTTTTGAATTCCATAATTTACAAACGTAGTTTATGATATTAACAGGAATATTCGTTCACTTAGTGAGTACCACTGATATTTCTAACACATTTTATTATGTGTGATTAATCCACACGTCCTTCCCAAAATTAACACTGAAAATGCATGCTATTTTTTAAATTTGCTCAATCTGATAATTGCACCTATACATGCATGGTAGTATTTCCAAACGAAGATTCATCTCACCTGCAGGTTTTCACTTCCCGGTATGTAAATGGAGTTAGTAAATCTGGATGAAGGTCACTATGACCCATTTTGTTATCAGTCGAAGTGCACTTCCCTACATGCACAAACAAATCAGTAAAACATAAAATTGAAATGTAAGGGAAACCTTTGGAGAATTTGCCCCATGGTTTCCCTAGCAATCCTGGATTAGGTCATTTAATTGTTTATTATAGATCGTAGAAGAAAGAGTGTACCAAACACAGAGAGATCGAAAAAGCGTCGATCTACTATACCTAAAGTGCTCTTAGAACCTGATGGAGATGAAGAACCAGTATCAAAGGGGAACGTGTCTGAGGAGGAAGAAGAGTCACCGACACAAGATGTTCCCGGGTCGGCCACTCCACCCCCTGTGCAACGGAAATCTCCGAGACATTCCTCCCCAAAAGGAATACAGGTTAAAAGTCCTGTTGCATCGCCCAGGCGTAAATCAGATACATACAAAGCCACAAAGACACCCTCAACGAAGGGGAAGTCACAGAAGGGGGACCAGTCCGCAGAAGAAGGTGAAGAGGGATGCAGTGAGGAGATTCAAACTCCAGTAAAGATTCGGAAGCCTCGAGTTGAAGCTGTACCCTCAACAAGTAAACAGCAAGTTGTAGGCAGGAAAAGCAGCAGAATTGCAGCCAAGGAGAGCGGAGGGGACAAACATGCATCAAAACCATGGATAAGGAAGAGTTTCCATCTGGTTGGTGGTGACAGTGGTATTGAAAGCGTAAAACTCACACCACTGATTCAGGTTAAAGATGTTACTGATCAGGACGAGATTGGTTCTGGCGATCAGGTTGTTGGTGATAAAGTTGTTTCACATACTCTGGTTCTAAGCCTTGGATCCCTTAGTAGTAAGCCTGCGTCAGAGTCTGGGAAGAAAAAGAGAAAGCAAAAGACAGCAGATGGTGATGCGACGCCACAGCGAAAATCGCTTAGAAACACAAAAGCAACAGACAGTGCAAATGTAGGGGCTGTTCGTGCTTTAAATATGGACACCACCGAGGTTACAGAAAATGTTGAACCAGAAGGCGATGACAAGGTTAATGAAGAAAGTGGTGAAGAATATTACACAGTTACTGTAGATCTGGATGTAGGGAAGGATGAGGATGGTGGAGATACTATGCAACTTGAATCAGGTGTTCAAGAAACAAACACGAAGGAAACAGAAATCTCTGGAACGGATGACAAAAATGATGCCGATGCGAGTACCAGAGATGCTACTAAAAAGGAAGCAAAACCGAAAACAAAGGGTAAAAGAAAGCAAAGTATAGACGAAGAAGAACCAAACGTGAGATTTACACTCATGGATGAAAATGACATGTATGTGTGTGACAATTGTAATATGAAGTTCAAGACGTTTACAGAGCTAGAGGAGCATGAGGTTTCACACACACAGCAGGGACGTCGTAAACAAAGGAAAATGGCGAGAGCACCAAGGCAAGACAGGGGTAAATTCAAACAGTTAGAAGGTGGATCCCTGCTGACAGGGAGGGAAAAGCAGAATGAAGACGGGCTCTGGGAGTGCGTGACATGTGGGAAGGCATTTGAAAAATTGCCGTACTTAGAGCGCCACATGAGAGGGCACACTGATGTGTTCAAATGTGAGGAATGTGGTAAGCGATTTGCACGCAATGAGAGCCTTCAGAAACATCGATGTACTGGTAACCCAAATGACATACTTGAACAAACATCAAAAAATCACTTCTGTGAATTTTGTGGTGCAGGTTTCAGTACCCATACATACCTACTGCGCCATATGTCCTCCCACACAGATGACTTCAAATGTGAGTTTTGTGAGAAGAGATTCGGGAGTAAAAATGCACTGCGACAGCACATAGTCAAGTGTAAACCAGAAGTTGTTAGCGACCAAAAATATGCAGATGAGTTCTTTCCATGTGACAAATGTGATAAAGTATTTTCAAGAAAGGCCACCCTACTAAATCACATGAAATTACACAGTGGGGAATATAAGTGTGAAAAATGCAAGAAATGTTTCTCATCCGCATTTACCCATGAACGTCATGTAGCCGAAGCGAGTTGTGAAGAACCATCGGACGACACTGCAGAGGGAAAATTTCCTTGCAACAAATGCGATAAAGTCTTTAGCCAAAAGGGTAGGCTAAATCTGCATGTAGCACAGGAGCACTCTGAGATGGCACTGTTCTGTACAATGTGTGAAAAGTCCTATGTGAAAAAAGAAGATTTGCTAAAACACATGATTGAATGTGCAGCAAAGGTCCAGGCCAAAACACAAGGCAGAATTCAGTGCGTTTTCTGCGAAGAACGCTTCACGGATCCAGTGAAATTTAGGCATCATTTCCAGGAGCACACACATCCATTCAAATGTGAAAAGTGCAAAAAGATGTTTCTCCGCCAAACTGGACTCTACAACCACAACTGCGATGTAGCGAAGGCACAACCCGAGCTATGCCCCATTTGCGGAAAGGAGATCAGAACTGCTAAGTACATGGAGAAACACATCCAGTTAGCTCACGGTGAAGAGCAGCAGTGCACAGTGTGTGACAAGAAATTTAAACGCCCTGATCATCTCCTGAACCACAAGTGTGTAAACAAGGATGGTGTTGTCGTTATGGAGAAGAGAAGAAAAACTCGCGAACAACGACAAGCCGAGGGCATTCAGGATGATCGCATATGTCCCATATGTGGAAAGACTTTCTCTGTTCTCAGCAATCTCACCAAACACATGAAGAGCCATGGAGAAAAGACTGTACCGTGTCCGAAATGTGGAAAGCTTTTCTACACTCCATTTGCTGTGAAGCAACACATAAAACATGTACACGAAGAAAGCCACAATGTTTGTCAGTATTGTGGAAAGGTAATGAAATGCAAGAACTCCCTCTATGGACATATCAACCAGTATCATCAAAGCATGGTTACCCTGTATGAATGCGACATCTGTGGAAAGCAGTTCCGCCAGAAGGGTAACGTAAAGAAACACCAGCTGATTCACAGTGATAAGAAAACCTACAGTTGTAAGTTTTGTGAGCGCAAGTTCAGATTCCCAGAGCAGCATCGCCGGCATGAACTGTGGCATAGTGGTGCAAAACATCAATGCACATTCTGTAACAAGAAATTTGTAATGCCGTTCGAATTGAAGAAACATCTCAGAGTGTACCACTCGGGTCTGGTTTATGCATGTAAATACTGCAACCTAGAATGTAGATATCTGCATACTATGAAGAGGCATCTGGAACGAAGACATTATGATAATGAAGAGTGGCATAGTGATCCGATAAAGTTCATTAAAGGTTTGGTTGGACATGCAGGCGATCCTACCCATGCAGAGCTACCTGCACCACCATCTGGCCGAACAATGTCAACACAACCCCCAACTTATTTGCGAACAATTACAACAAGGAATTCTAATTATATGATTGTTGGGGATGATATTGCTGTCGAGCATGCAGAAGATGAACAGGAGACTGAGCTTGCAGCAGATCAAGATGTTTCCATTCCTGGCGAAACTCGCTTTATTATCACCAACACTGATGGTCGAACAACACTTGCACAGCTACCGGAAGGGGCCACCCTAACTACTGATGACATTGAGGTCAGTCAAGTAGGAATCGCAGATAACTTAGTCAATCCGTCAAATTTACAAATCGATGCAAGCACCATGGACTCCATACTGGCTGGATTTGGTACTGGTGCAACTAGTAGTGCAACAGGTGAGCATCCGTACATTGTGGCGGAGGTCCAAGGCTTAGATAGTTCTTGCGGCACCGGAGCCACCCAGACAATAATCATACAGACGGACGGGGGCGATGGCCAGTTTCATGGCATTGAGGTTGGCAGTACGGATGTAGCAGCCCATGAAGTAGCTGCTGCTCTGCAGGGACTTAACAACCAACAGGACCAGGAAACACCGGCAGAAGAACTGGCCCAAGCGGAAACAACCGAAGAGGAAGTAACAACGGAAACACCCGGAGAATCCGTGACCATTATCGGAGATATAACTCAAAGCGATGGACAGTCTGTGCCCATTGCGCTGCAGGGAGGAAATGTTAGTGAGGGAGAGGGATACATTATTGTACCCATGAAGCAGGTGTTGGAGGACTCCAAACCTGTAAGCATTTTAAACACAAACAAAACACAAGAATGAAACTTTGCTGGAGCTTAAACCAGTGACTGCTGTAAAGTTAATGTTTACATGTACATAGTTTGTAGAATATTTATTTTAATCCATTACGGTTGATTGGACTAATTCAAGTACTGTTGAATTAGTTTAAAAAGTTCGTTCATGTTCTTTTATCGTTTTATCGTTAAATATTTCTCATGTCAGTATTATAAATTCTTGTAGATGTACGTGTAATTGTAAATAGTTTGGTGTGAATAATTCTAGTTATTATATTATTTTGCATTTGTGAAGACATGAATATTTCCATAGAAAAGAAGAGAATGGATTTTGCTATTACGTAATTGTAAATCAGTTTAACGTCGACATCTTTGTCGTACTAAGCGAAAGGATGAATTATTGCCATTCGGAATGGTATCTGGTATTTCACTCTTGCCGAACTTTCGACAGTTAATTTTCATAATGACCATAGTTTTCCAATTGCATAGACATTGTAATGTTTCTTGTGGATCGCCTTGTGAAGTTTGGTATCGGCCGGCGAATTACAGTAAATTTTTCATTTGCGGCCCTCCACTTAGGCGGCCACACCTAAACGGTACTACACCAAAGCCACATCTCTACATCTCTTATCGGCTTTTGACTACGGGTCTCCCCGCTTAGCTCGAACCCTCAAGGGAACCAAGAAAAAGTTCGAGGTAAACGGAGTTCGAGCTATCAGATAAATGTAGTATTGAGTTAACAGCTAATGTGTATTTTCAAAAGTTCGACCAAAGCGGATGTTTGAGTTAACAGTGGTCAAGCTAAGCGGGGAGACCTGTACAAGTGTATTTTAACATGCCCATAAATCTAGATGCGAGAGCAAATACGGACACCCAATTTTCAAGCTTTCAACTTTCATGGAGGCAAATGACTCATCTGTGCACACTTCCTTTGTGAGAATAAAATAACTTTGTAAATAAAGTTCTGTATTGGCCATTTTTGTGTGTGCATTGTACATGAATGGAGAGCTTTAAAAATTCCGCGAAATACTCCTTTTCTCAATTTTACCGTATAAGTAACCTGTCGTCATGTGGCATAAGATCGAAATTCCTCCACTTCAATAAATGCTTCGGGTCATCAGTTTCTTGCCGGCAGTTTCCTAGTTGGCCGCTGTATCTAATAAAGTTTCGATACTTATTTTGACCGATACTTTTTCATCAGGATCAAAGCTGAATCGTAAGACTCAAACGACAACTTGAGCGAATATATCACACTCTGAAATTGGTAACAGCCAATGGGATATCCGTAAAACAGAGGTTCTACTGCACAGAAGTTAACATTGTATTAAAATGGTCAAAGTAAACTACTACTTTTCGTGTGGTAAATAAAACAAGACAATCCTTTGTAAAACAGATAAGTTCGTTTTTATTTTGAACATATTTGCATCATATACAGTACATGTACATGTGTAAAAATATGATTCGAATCGGGGTCCTTTTAAAATTGAAAAAAAACAAAACCCAACAAAACAACAACAAATAACTGATCATGTACAGTCTTAACAAGGCAATTGGGAAATATTTGGTGCGGTCAAATGAAAAGACATCGAATTATCAAGGTAACCTAATGTTACAATCAATGCACATCTGAATTTACGATCGAATTATCAGGGATATCTATTATCAGAGATCAAATTGTCCATGGAACAATATACACTCTTCCCCGGATATATCGATATTTTTGGCGCGGAAAAAAAGTATCGATATAAGCGGGATATCGATATAAGC
>JBCAUI010085324.1:0-19532 GCA_038406195.1 Haplosyllis anthogorgicola | reverse complement strand
TTGGTAGTTTTACTATGTTTAGTAAAAGACTAAATTCAGTAATTTACCTATCAGTAGTAAGTGAACTGATACAGTTGGCACTAATTTTAATAGCCTGTCTATTTAGCCTAATTAGGCTAATTAGGTAGACTTGCACAAGTTAAGCACGAATTTGGGAAAACCTCCATTATGAGCTTTCAAATTATGATTTCTGAAACAAGAAATATGCTGCCAATCTGGCAGCAAGATACATACTTTTTGCAGGAAACAAAAGGTGTAAGGTGCCAAACATGAAGTCTATCAATTAACCCTGTCAAATTAGTCAAATATGGCTGACAATTTAAGAATCAGGTCACAGATATAAAATTCTAGACTTAGTGGAACAGGTATTAAGTGTGCACATGCGTCGATTTTGTAGTGAGCCGAAAATCTGCAGCTCATCTTGATTTGGATGGCAAAAGCTGCTTTGAGCGGCATACCTGCCTTTTACAGTGCCAATTTAAAATGATTCTCGAAATTTATACTTTTGTTTTACCCGTTTGATACGGCATAACTACCTTTCACGATATTGTAGTCCTAACAAATTAGGGTACCGTCCAAAACAGGTTCTACTGTACTGCAAATTCGGATTTAAGTGAACTGACCTTATGCAGAAACAGAAATGTGTTTCTTTACGAGAAACTACATTCTCTATCGTATTGGGAGTAAGGAAAGCTTTATGTGTACTGTATTTTCATTCAAATGTAAATATCGTGAGTAATGTTTTTCGATTTTGTTACGCAATTATTTCTCTTGGGTGCCCGTTTCATACTTTTACTATTTACCTACTAACGGAGTTTTGGTTGAGTTTCCATTTGAAGACCAAATAAACAACAAAAACAATTGTTTTTAATTAGTTTGCACTGTACATGACTTTATTTTCCAGTTTACATGAAGAATTCATGAACTGAAAAGTTAACAACTAATGACATGACGGTACACGTGTCAAATAATTATATACACCACAGCCAATCAAGTGTCTGTATGTTGCACCATCATAGAAAAAAGGAAATGCTGCACGCATTAATTAAAATAGACCCATTATTTTATTATTACAACAAGTTCTATAATTTATCGTAAAGAAGCAACAAAGTTGAGCAGTTATTTGGTACAAAAGTTTAGTTTGTAAGTAATTATCATTACCCCACTTTGCCTCTCTACTGACGATTTCACTATGCGCGGACATTATCACTATTCGACAATGATACCTATTATTTTTTTCCATTTATTTACATCAATTAAGTTACATCGGGATTTTCCTCGCCAAAGTTATCTAGTTTAGAAAAGTAATTTCTTCATTTTGTTGTTGGGCAAACAAATACTAATTTTTTATAAAATTTCCTTGCAAATTATTCAAAAGATGTGAAAGAAAAATTGTACATTGAAGATTTTGTTAACTGACACCGTTTTCCACTGCTCCTCACACATAATTAACAAAACAAAAACGCATGGGAGGGAAAACAATGTGTGTATTTTGATGCAATTCCGAAAGCTTACAGTTAATGTAGTGAAAAGCATAAAAAGGTCAACAACAATGATCAATAAATTAGATTCCATTATACAGCAAGAAACAGTTTTGTACATCAAACACTTCATATTCTGAACGTGTCTTTTTTCCATGATATGTGCACCGTCTTTTATCAGAGTCCGACTATTTCAATAATTATGTACACTATTTACAGGTTTATAAGAGATCAATTGATTGGACGATAATCTTCTCTTGAAATCATAACTCTGTACAAAATACACTCATGATAAACTATATACACGTTTCAATAACGGCAGTTTTCTCGCGTTATTTACTTAATGATTCAGGCAAAGGTACTCTAAAAGAAAGCAGTGTAGAACAATATTTTAAAACGAGTTATTTCGTTATTCAATACACTTTACACGACTACTCAGTGCGAGGGAACGCTAAGAAACAAAAGTGAAGATTTGGCACTGTCAAAAAAACGAAACCTGTTAAGTCAGGTCAAATCACACATTGAAATTACACATAGCAAAACATATTATCAGTGTATTATTATAAATTTGAACCGATCTCCTATTGTAGTATACTTTGCCTTGAATAAAGCTTACACGATAGCTTTCCTGAATAAATTGTACCTGACAAAATCACAACAAAAATAGTGAAAGAGAAGTCAATTACCGTAAATGCAATCCGCATAAATCCGTAAATTTGTTATTCAAAGTACACTGTACATATCCAATCCAGAAGCATTTGATCAATTATACTATCTTACAACAGAAACGAAACGCATAATGCTGCCTATAAAAATCAACTGTTGCATGACTAAGCGTTCATCATGCTCGTGGTGCTTCCAGTACAGAAACGTAACTGTGCCATTTTAGCAGCAGGTCTTTCTCTTCGTTTTTACATTACTTATACACTGTTCTATGCATGTCCTTAATCCTTCCACAATGCTTAATCCTCTGCTCTAAAATTGATATAATTATCCACTACTTATTCCATGGGTAAATAAAATAATCTGACAGTTTTTAACAACATGGCACAACAGATTTTATGTAAATAACACTAGAAACAGTACAATGTGCAGTGAAGCACAAACAAATACGCTTGTTTTTTTCTCGTCGACAATTCTGTCCACGAGTTCCTCCCATTTGAAACGTCCTTTACTTTTATATGAGACTTGGTACAAAAATAATTCAAGCTTTGCATTATTTTCACCGATGTGCAGTTAATCTAGTCTGTGCATTGGAAGCCACGTAGTTATATGCACACGACAGTGTTCCATATTCTTCCTCCTTTTCATTTAAGCAAAGCCAAGTGTATGCATTAGTCCCTTTGTATCGATACATGCCGTTTTTCTTGTTGAAATATCAAGTTTATAGTAACCGGTTGTATAATCCTAATATTCGTTCTACGTTCATTCTGTATTTTCTTGATTAGCAGTTTTATATTTGGTTGTAAAATATGTGTTGTACAGCGGTCACTGTAGCACTATCCCATTACACAGTGGCAATAATTATGAGTAGATGTGAGAATTCACTGACAGCTTTGATCAGATCAGGTGCCAACCGAGCCAAGTTCATATTGGAAAAGTCACACGGTGGAAAAATGTGAACCACATATGCAGGCTGAAAGATTGAAAGAACATTTTCGTTACTTCCAAATCGTGACAAGTCGTTAATAAAACAAAATTAATAGAAATGCTTGTGTCGTCCTTAAGAAGCATAAGTGCGAACAATACAAGTTTACTGAATACCATTAACTACAGTGAAAACACCACAATTTATACCAACCTGTGTCGAATGTGGGCCAGGTACATTTACAATACCAGCTGCTTGCTTTTGCTGCAAATACTGGATGAAGCCTGTTGTCAGTGCTTTAGTCTGGTAATTTATGTCACTATGATCACGTCCACATGGCAGTGCCAGCAACATACTGAAGTCACTGTCTTGCTGCAAATGATAAGATAACAGAGATGGTTAATTAAAGTAGAACTTTTCCATTTATGTTACGGTAAAACCTGTTTTTGCCCTTTGTTTAAATGTGAATTCGACATACCTGCATTCTTTTCGAGACACCGTCCAGTTGTGTTTGTTCTAGCCTCATTCTCTGTGCAATTCTCAGTGGTTGTGGACCCTCACTTGTTGGCTGTGGTAAGGCCATTTCAACCAGCCTTTGATTACCAGCCAAGAAATGCATCTGCACTGTAGCATTGTCATTCTTCAGGCACAGTAAGCCTTGCCACATCAGTGGATATCTCTGTTAAAATCAAGAATTTGTTTCAAATGTTTGTTTAGTGTCGTCATTCCATGACAACGACAGACTAAAGTCTAGATAGTGGTAAATTGTTGAGAATATTAAATCTAACTTAATACTGACCTGCAAGAGCATGAACAGTGGATCTGATGGCCCTGGTAACGGGGCTTCGTGACCTGTGCCCATGATGATTGGACCACTTGGTATGCTCGGCCGTCCTGGTGCAGGAGGTGCAGGTACCATACCCAGGTGTGGCTGTAACGCTCCTGGTGAGTGTTGTGGATGTGGAGAGGGCGTTACACCTGGTGAAGGTTGGGCTGAAGTTGGTCTCGAAGGCGGTCTTGAACCTACTCGCTCTGGCATTGCCAGTTCATGTGGACTGTGTTGCATGCCATGCTGCTGTGCTATTAGATTCTGCATTTGTTTGTCAGCAAATGCCATGTGCTGTAGGTACTGTATGTGTTCTGCCGATCCTGGAGGAAACATCATTCTTGGATCCATACTCATACGTGGCGGAACACCCATACTCAGCGCACCAGATGGGTACGCACCATGATGTGGAAAACGTACATCTCCTGGATACATGTGTGGTGGTACTCCTATCCTTTCTGGATGTGGCATACCTGGTGTTCTTGCATCTGAAGGCTGGGCAGGTAACCTACCATCTGGTGGATTAAATGCACTACCAGGACGACCGTCTCTTGCATCTTTAGGAGGTAAATGGAAGTCAGCAGGTGGTTGTACATGACTAGGTCTTGTTTCGTGAGCAGAAGGAGAAACCTTGGGTTCGGCATGCTTACTTGGTCTGACCGGTTCTTGTATTGGGAATGGCAAGCGATGATGTGCAGACATGATGGGAGCTCCAGGCGACTGACGCTCCTGCTGTGGCGTTCTGGGTCGAAGATGTTCCCTCTCTCTCATCTCCCTCTCCCTGGCTTCACGTTCTCTTGCTTCTCTCTCCCTCGCAACGGCTTCTCTTTCCCTAGCTTCTCGTTCCCTTTGTTGTTGCTGGGCAAGTTGTTGCTGTTGTAGTCTCTGTTGTATCAGCTGTTGTTCTTGCTGAGCCAACACCGATGGTTTCGATAGCACAGCACGCAGTTCACTTGTACCTGCTGACGATGACGTTGGCTGTGACTGTGAGACCAATACACTGTGAGGTATTCCTGGTCTTGGATGATAGCCTTGCAAGTGAGGTGGCAAGTGCCCTTGGGAAATCTGCTGGTGACCTGTGAGGTAATAAAATAATGTTAAGCTTGCTAATACAAGGCTCAACTTGAGTAACAAAGCGTTAAAAGAGTTTCTGTGGTGGATATTCGCATAAAATTATTCCAAAATATTTATATACACAAAATTTGCAACCATAAGCAAGTGTCGTAATTTTACCTTTTTTCTCTGCACCATGTATTTCTGGGTGTTGCTGCGGAGTGGGTACTCTTGCATGTGGTGAGACTTGGGAGCCAAATCCTTCCACTCTTGCATAAGGTGGCATTTGTTCTGCTCTAATGTGAGATGGCAAATCACCTCTGGGTTGAGCAGGAGGCTGCTGGTGCTGCACCTCTCTAATTTCTCGCCCTCTCTGTATTTGTTGCTGTTGTTGATGTAGCTGTTGTTGCTCTCTGTGTGCCTGTTCAAGCCGTTGTTGTACAGTCTTTTCCATCTGCACTTGGTCCAACCTGTCCAACCTATGTTGTTGTTGCTGTTGTTCAATGCGCACTAGTTGCTCTTGCTGCTTGGCAATCTCTCTTGCTTGTGCCAGTATCTGATGCTCCTCACGACTTATCTGATGCACCGATACTGCTGGTCTGTGTGCCGACTGCTGTGGAGGCTGCTGTGGCAGTGAGTGAGTCGCAGTTTTCTGAACTTGTGCTTTAGGTTGGACTACTGCGCCTGCTGTCTCCTTAGCTGTAGGAGACTGCAGGTTGGGGTTGGGTACGATCTCGATCACCTGCTTTAACAAAAAAACATCAAATACAGCATTTCTAGGATTACACTACTCTATTTCAACACCCCCTATTAGATTTCGTTTTCTAAACGACGAATGGAGTTTAAATAACATGAAATAAGATGAAATAAAGAAAATCGTTCTTACATTTACCTGGCCCGGAGGACTTGTATCTTGTTGGGGAAGATTGAACGGTTTCGACACCACTCCGACCTGCACTGTATGTCCTCTGCTTGTGACTGGAAGGCCTGCTGCTTGTTGTGTGCTTGACACTGTTGGCGCCTTGACAATGGGATCCGGGGAACGACCGGCTTTCGGTGCCGGTGACACTTGCCGTGGTACCTGTTGCTGTTGTTGAAGCTGTTGAAAGGGCCTCTCAACAGTTCCTTCTGGGTATCCGACATGTTGCATAGCCTGCAGGGGATTCTGTGCTCCTTGGCTGATGTTTGCTACAATTAATCAACAAAATAATTAAGTAAATAATTGCGACCAGAATATAATAGAATAACAAACGAATTGTTTCACTGTTTTCTACCGATCTACTAAATATTTCTTTACCTTGACTGTGAGGTGCCTGCTGTATAACTGAAGCTGTTGTAGCATGTGGTAGAGTTGAAGCAAGATGGGGTCTGCCCTGTGGTGCTTGCTGTTGGTGCACTGACACAGAGGTTTGTACCGGTAGTACGCTTCTCGGAGGCAAGTGATGTTGGTTTGGCGGTAACTGTTGTTGCGGTGGTGGAATATGCTGCTGTTTAACTTGTGGTGGCTGTTGTACCTGAACCTTCGAAGGTACATGCACAGGTGTTGGAGAAACACCAGGCTCTGTTAGCCCAAGTAACGCCTTGGCTCTCGGTGATAACTGCTCGATTTCTCCTCGGCTCTTTGAAGGGCGTCCTGCTGCTTTCTTATCATGGAAATCATAATCGTCATCTATGTTGAAGTTTCCTTTTGCTACCTCATCTATAACCCTCTCTATATTGTCCTTCCACTCTTTAGGTATTTTGTCCGGGATATGTCCATCCCCCGACAGTGCATGCATGGCAGTGACTGGAGTCTCTATCATTGTTGCGGGTATGTGCATCGGACTTGAAACTACAGTCTGATGTTCAACTTGTAACTGAGCCAACTCTTTTTCCCTTTTCAATTCACGTTTCGGAGGCAAGTGCCTCTCAGTTGGTGAAATCACGTCGGCCGCAGGAGGTTGGTCAGGCATCTTCTGTACTGGTGGTTCAGCTTCTTTCGGCATGTCTGCCATCTTTGACACAGAAGTTTCTGACGCCACCATAGGTTTACTGGGTTTCTTCACATCGGCAGCATCCGTGGTGATGTCATCATAGTTGAGCAGTCTGTTCGGTGACACACTGCCTTCTGTGCCACTTGCATCTGACGTTCCTCTACGTTTACGCGTCTGCTTATGTACAAGTTTTGGGACTGGTTTTTCATCATCATCTTCCCATTCGAAGACATCTTTCTCTGGAGTTCTGTATTGCTGCCCTGTCTGGGTTTTCTCAGCAGCAACGGACCTAGTAATGAACTTGCCAAATCTTGTTGTTGGAGGAGACTGAACAGTTGTATCTTCTTCCTTACTCTCCGTTCTTTTCAAAGTTTGGTCAATATCGATCTTTTCAAGTTTTACAACAGGTGTAGCTTTGGGAGAAGTGGAACCCGATTCCAGCCTGGCTCTCGGTGAATTTGGTGGAATACATTCAGCACTTCTGCGCGGTGATTGCGCGGGACCGTCAGTCGATCTTCTTGCCTTCTGCCTTTTGCCTCTCCTAGGTCTCGGGCTCCCGATGTCAGGTAATTCCGAATCGTCTGTTTTGTCTTCATCTCTTTCCTTTTCATCCTCTTTCTCTGCTTCTGCCTCGATCTTGCCTGACCTTCTCGTTGATCGCCTTGTTGTTCTTGGCGTTAGTCTTCCGGCTTCAGTCTCTGATGTTTCATCTTCCTTTGTATCAGCATCTTCGCTGGCTTTACTGTCCTCGTCATCTTGGTAACCTCGGAGTGATCTTGTTCTTGTTCTCTTCGAAGGTGTTCTTGGACTGACTTCAGGCTCAGCAGGTGTAGTTCTTCGACCCCGGCCTCTTCCAGCTGGTTCCACTGGTTCTGGAGTCGTCGGAGGTTTACGTCCTTTCCTTCCATACAGGAGTTCATCGTCTCTTTCCTTTGGGATGATCTTTCTACCTCTGGATGAGTATCTCTGATCTGAGGTCAGCTGTGCTTGCTCCTCAGCCAATTTAGCCCTCGTGCCTGCACGGGTTGGAGATCTCTGGTTGGATGTAATATCTCTGACAGGTGGTTCGATGGGTTCTTCTTCAAGTGCAGCTCCTGGTGTTTGCCCTGGTGCCGTTCCTGGGGAGGAACCTTTTCCACGACCTCTACCCCTACCTCTACCACGTCCTCTTGTCGGAGTTTTTGTCAAAGGTGCAGAACTATCCTGTGCTTGTTGCGAATTTGATTCTGGTAAATCTTCTGCTATCTCCAGTTTACCTTCATCATCGTCGTCATCATCTATATCATCTTCATCCAAGGAGAATCCGAACAGGCTTGCATCTGGTTTAGGTCCTTTTCGTACATCTAGAGATTGTCCATCTTCACGATTATAATGCCTTATGGGTTCTGGCATCTTCTCCTGTGATGTTGCTCTTGTCAACACGGGTTCATCTGTGGACTTGTCTTCTTCCTCGCCTTCTGGTGGTCCTTGAATTTCAACAAAAGTTGGTCTGAAGAAACCAGCCTTCACCCCTACATCGATCACCTTTTCTTCCTCAGGGGGCTTTATTTCATTCTTGTCAGCAGCACTTGGCACTTGATCCTGTTGATCTGGTGTCTCTGATATGAACAATCTATCTGCATCATCATCTTCATCCTCGAACAGTCTTGGTTCACTGAAGAGGGGAGAAGGTTTGATGAGTGGAGTTGGCGATTCATTAACTTTTTGTGCTTTAGGCGTTTCGTCGGCAGAAGACAAGCCCGTGTCCTTCCCTGTGTCAGAGAAGTCTGTGTCACTGTTACCTATCTTCTTACGCCCACGTCTAGCTGCTCGGCCCCTCTTCTTTGTCGGGGTCTCTTGCTGTACTTCAGCTTCCGATTCGGTTTTCGAACTGTCATCTCTCTCAACTGCTTTGTGAATTGTTTGCATGGATGCCCAAGGCTCTGGTAAACGTGTGTCTTCTGGTACTGGAGTTTCATTGTCTTCTGATTCGGAAGAAGCAGTAGCTTTGAGAGCCTGCAGTGCCATAGCAGCTTCATCCTGCATGCCAGGTGGTGTGTTGTCCGTTATTACCTCCTCTTGTTGTTCTTCCACAACAACAGGTACATCGGGTTCTGGTTCCTCAACTGGAATTACTGCTTCGTTGTCAAAGCTGCCTTCTAGCATGGCTGCTAATCTTGCAGCTGCTTCCAGGTCTTCCTCAACTCTATGCTCTTTACTTTCTTCGGCAATTTCTTCTGGCTTCTCTGTCTTTGCTTCTACTAAAGGTTCTTTACTTTTCTGTGGTTCTTGCAATGTAACTGGGGCAGGAACAACTGGTTCACGCTTTGGTGGTTGACTGACACTGCGCTCTTCAATAATACCTGCCACTGCTTTCTCCAACTGCTCTCTTCGCTGCTCTTCTGTTAATACTGGAGCTTTTTCCACTTCCTTCTTATCATCCTCTTCCTTATCAACTGATCCTTGTGTTTCTATCTGTAAGTCAGAAGGTGGATCACCATAGTCATCTAATTTGTCCACATCATCAGAGGATATATTTTCAGACTCGAGCACCGGCATCTGCTCTTCTTTCATTCCGTCCATTTTCTCAAATATGTTATCGCCACTTCTTTTCGCTTCGGCAGCTGCAGCTTCGGCCTTACTCATCTTAGCGAGTGCAGGCATTTTGGTGTCTGTCTTGGGTTCTTCCTTGATCTCACCTGAACTGATTGATTCCAATTGTTTCTTCTTTTTCTTTTTCTTCTTTATCTTATCTCTGTCTTCCCTGTCGCCATTGATATCCGGTTTAGACTCTGGTATTTCGTGTTTTGTCTTGAGTTTTTCATCAGTGAGTTCTGCTTCTAACTTTTCTAGAAAACTGGTCTTGCTTGAAGTCGTTTCAACTACGAGCTCCGGTAAATCAGATGAACTCCCATCCTGTTCAAATTCGAACAAGTCACCAAGAACGCTTTTCTTTCCATGTGACTTCTCTTTTGGGAAAGGCGACAGGTTGGAATCACTATCAGAGAAACCAAAGACTTTGGCAATAGTTTCTCGTTTCTCCGCTTTGATCGCATCAATGTCATTTTCCTTAGCCTTTTTGTGTACCTTATTCTTGAATATTCCATCTCGATCCTTCTTTTTCTTTTTAACGTCATTCCTGCTATCCTCTTTCTTTAGTTTCTTTTCTTTAGTTCTCTCCTTCTTCTTGTTTTGAATGTTTTCTTCTATCTTAGGTACAAAGACTTTAGCCTTCTTCTCTGCTTTTGTGAGAGTCCGCACTGGTTCCGAGTCTGCATCACTTTCATCGTCACTTGACAGCGTTAAACTCGTGTTGATTTTGTTTTGCTTATTTGCTAAATGCAGCATGGGATGAATATCTGAATCAGAAGAATCAGATTCCAGAACCGATACCTTAGTCTTCTTCTTGTTGTTATCACTCTTCTTGTTGATTGGATATTCATCAGTGTCGGAATCGTCCTCTGTAAACGTTATATGCGGTCTTCCTTTAAGTTTCATCTTCTTGTCATTCTTGTCTTTGTTCGGTTTTCTCTGTTTGTCATTTGTTTCAATACTAGGTTTCTTCTTGGGCTTCTTCTCATTGCTTAATGACTTTTCTATCTTCTTCTTGGGTGTTGGTCTCTTTCCAGGAAGGTCCGAATCAGAACTACTTGTATTGAAAGCAACTTTTTTCTTCTTCTTTTGTGGCTTCTTGGGCTTTGGTTTTTCTGTGTAGTCTTCATCACTGTCAGATGTAATAGCATCTTCCCTGCGTAGTGGCGGTCTGTTGGGCTGCTTCTTCTTCACTTCTCGTGTAGGTTCGGAATCACTGCTGAGGTCGCTACTCGAACTACTTGTATCCATACTTCGCTTATCTGGTAACGATTTCTGAGATTTTTTCTTGATGGACGTCTCTTTCTTCTTGCTCTGTTCAGATTTGGCATCAGTGTTATTTTCCTTAGCACTCTCCTTTTCTGAATCACTACTGTAAACATCAAGTGTTTTCTTCTTGCTTTGTCGTCTTCTCTTCTGCAATGAATAATCACATTGAACACATTAAAATGACTGAAGCCAATCAATCCACAGCAGGATCCTCGTTTTATCATACATACATTTAACTCGACCATGCAATTTGTCTGGTACACATTTCCTTCAAGAGAAAATCTTGTAAAAGTGTAAATCAACATACCTTCAAGTCATCCAACTGACGTTTTATCTGTGCAAGCTTACGATCGTTTTCTTCTTTCTCTGCATCTTTGGATCTTCTCCTGCGGACCATATCATACATTGAATGTCCCAACTCTATCTCTTCTTGTTGCAATGTAAGTGCCATTTTCATATCGATTAGTTCTCGCTTTTCATTCTCTGTCATACCACTGTAGTCAGAGGAATCACTGGCGGAGTCGGAATCGCTGGTAGTTACGATCTCCACACGCGGTTTCCTCTTTACTGGTGGTGGTGGCTTTTCTTCAGTCTGCAAAAATATTCGAACAGAATTAATACAAGCTAAATTGATAAAAAAAAATTAACTTCTTCAAAACTATCGCATTTTAAAAAGATTGGTGCAAATGAATTTTACTTACCTTTTCGTTCTTTGTTTTATCTTTGGACTTGTCCGACGACTTTTCTCTGTCACCAGATGAAGACGACTTTTTCCTGTCCGATGATGATGATGATTGGTGTGTGTTTGTTTTTCCCCTATCCTCCCCGCCCTTATCTTTTAACTCCTTCTCTTTCACATGTTTACTTTTGCTGCTACCCGTATCCTTTGAGCTCGATTTCTCTACCTTTTTATCTCCCTGTTTATGGTCTTTCGAAGATGAACTTTTATCCTTTTGTTCACTCTTCTTATCACCACTGTGTTCCGATTTGGATTTATCCCCTTTGTGACTTTGCTCAGTTTTTAACTTGTCACTTTTATCCTTTTTATCTGAATGGTCAGATTTCGACTTGTCTGTGGAATGGTCTCGGCTATGGTGTTTGTCACCTTTATGTTTATCACTACCTTTGTGTGGTTTGTCTTCGGATTTACCACTTCCTGCACTTTTACATTTGTCCTGGGAAGATGTTGACGAGTCTTTAGACTTATCTTTGTGTTTGGTATCACCTAATTTGGTCTTAGAATGGCTACTACTACCATCTTTTTTATCACCCTTCTTGTCGTTGGATTGTTCTTTCGGTTTGTCCGGCTTACATTTACTTTCACTTTCCTTGCTTTTGTTCTCATTATCCTGCTTGGGCTTATCCTTACATGGGTCTTTATCTTTACTCGTGTCTTTAGAGTGAGATTTATCACTAGATTTGTGCTTATCACTTTCCTTCTTGTCGGTTTCAGGTTTATGTTTCTTTTCGGGTGATTTTGTAGAACTAGAGGAATGTTTTGAGGAGGAGGAAGAGGACTTCTTGCTGCTGTCTTTATGTGAAGAGGATTTTGACGAAGGTTCTTGCTTCTTATCTTTATCCTTGGAGCTGGAGGAAGAGGATGAAACCTTGGCTTTCTTACTATCAGGCTCATCAGTCGATTTGTTTTCAGTCTTCACAGTACTAGCTGAGCTGGAGCACTTGTGAGAGTGAGAAGTTTTATTGTCACTTTTCTGTTTTTCCTTAACACTGTTGCTCACAACGCCTGAACTCGAGGTGTCCTCACTAGCTTTTCTTTTACCGAGCAATCCAGAAGATCCAGTATTATTGTTGCTGCTTTCCTTCTTAGCAGACGATGTTGTTGTATTATCCTTAACTTCCTTCTTTACCACAGTTGGGGTTGTTGTTGAGTTCCCAGTCACATGAGCACCTGGAGTCGTAGGTGTGGCAGGAGTAGAAGGAACAGCAGGTGGTGGGGTTGTGAAGGCAGATTCCTTTTTGAGAATACTTGTTGGGGTAGTAGGTGTAGCAGGTAATGGAGGTGTAGTGCTAATCATATTTGTACCAGCCCCTTCCGTACTCTCCTGCCTCACCGGGATAGGTGAAACATTAGGCCCGGAAGGGGCTGCCACCACTAAAGGGGTATTATCCTTTTTGACTTGCGACGATAACTTACTTCCTACCCCACTAGAGGATCCAGCATGTTTCACTGCCTCTGTACTAGGTTTGCGGAAGAAAGGTTGTGATGACCCAGGCACTGGATCTGAATTTTGTTTGGGGAGTCCTGGGTTTAGGAATGGAAACATATCAAGTCCAGAGTTCATAGACTGAGTTAAGAGTTCCGACTGTGGAGGGGCTGGAGCTGTTCCCATGAATGCTGGCGGAGCACTTGATGGAGGTGCACCAGGTGAAACCATGCCCTGATGATGTGCTGCATCCTTATTTCTTAATATGGATGCAGGAAACTTTGGGGCTTCACCTCCTGCTACAGGTGGAACAGTTACTGAAGGGTTGGGTGACAACATTCCAACCGGTGGGACTACCTGCCCTGACAAACCTTCTGGAGTTGTGATACGAAATAAATTCCTTTGACCTTGTTTTGGTTCATACTTTTCATCAATGTTTTCTAACCTGCGGGAGTCTTGGTCAAAAATACTTTTCCGAGATAACAAGGATTTGACAATGTCTGAAGGTTCTGCTGCACTAGCACCTGTTGTTGCTTTATCAAAGTGTGACGGTTCGACCTTCTTTTTAATTTTGAACTTTTCACGGTAATCCATAACTGACGTGGTGCTTACGGCTTTTGTAGTATTTTGCACAGCAGTTTGTGTTATATTCAATTTTTCGTCTAAAGCCCTTATCCGTTCTTCCAGTGACGGTCTACCTGGTGAAGTAGGCTCCCCTATATCTGATTCGCTATTGGTTCTGCTTGTTACAGGCGATATTGCTGGTGCTGAACCAGTTTGTGAGTCCCTGCGTTTCCTGGGATCTCGTTCAGCAGATTTCGGTGTGGTTTCCTTTGGAGTAGTGTCAGTGGAGGGCACAGTAAACATATTGTCCTTATCCGGTGTAGTAGGAACACCTTGTGCAGCAGCAGCTGCCTGTTGTTTCATTTCTTGGTGAAGTTGTTGTTGCGATGTTATGTAAGCTTCTACGTAAGCTTGCTTCCCTGGTGGAGGCGGTGGAGGTGGAGGTGGTGGTTCGTCCAGGTCGTCAGGACCCGTCACTGGACCACCCTCTCTACCAACCATTTTACTGCCTGTATCAACGGGCGACAACTGAAACTTCGGGGAGCCATTATCGTCAGGTGAGAATGTTGGCGATACCATACCAAGACTACCGGGTGAGAGATGCGGGGAAGTAGTGAGCGATGTAGCCGATACTGGTGCAGAGGCAGTAGTGGGGGTGTTGTGTATTGTCACTGTCAGTGGTTTGGTAACAGGCACAGTCCTTGGAGATGTACCCACTTTAGCTGCCTGCATGTGGCGACCAAACTTGGGAAGTGGCAGAGAAATGGGATTGTCCCTTCTGTCACGTTCCGGAGAACGAGGCGTCCTTGGATCCTGTGGACAGTCAGGACCAATAACATACAGAGGAACAATAACCTCAGTCTTACTGTTACTGCGCGACCTATCGTGGCTCTCAGATTTCGTGCTGCCTTCTGATTCAAAGCCACTTTTTCGACCTTCAAAAGAAAGCCGAGGTCTCACCGAGCTACTGCTAGACTTGTGCGATGCCGTGTCCTCGTCACCACTACTATACATATCATCCATAGTTTTAGTCCTGTATCGTCTACTTTTATGGCTATCGTCAATTGTGTCTCGCTTCTTTTTCTTGCTCGAAAATCCCTCTGATAAATCACGAGGTGATTTTTCAGGTCCTGAATTATACTCGTCAACTTCCATGGGCTCATTAAACTGAGGCGACATTAATCCAAGCGGGTCCCTACTTCTTGGTCTAGCTGCTATTACGTCCATCTTTTTAGGATCATTTTGGTCAAATTTCCGCCTTGCTTCCATTTGTTTACGAAGGCTGAGACTAGAATCAGGTTTAAATCCAAGAGAACTAATTAAAGCAGCTTGCTTCATTTTAATTTCTTCTTCCACTTCCCTCAGACGTGCAATGCGAGGGGAATCTCGGCCTCCACTATTCTCTAATATCTCCTCTAAACGAGCACGTTTATGTGGCCTACGATTCCCCTCTTCATCTACACTGTCATTTCCATCATCCAACTGCTGGATCATCTTTATTAAATGGTCCTTTTCCTTCTGAAGTTTCGTTACATCCGCGTGGCTTGCGAGACTAGCTCGGCTGACATGACTGCCTGAGCGCGAGTCTCGCACATGATGGGAACTGTTGTCCGTATCCAAGTCACTATCACTGTCACTACTGCTACTACCTGAGCTACTAGAGTCACTGCTGGACTCTGTTGGACCCATGTCATCGAATGGATCATATGGTTGGTCCTTTTTATGTTTTCGCTTTGAGCTGTGTTTGGAAACTTTCCTCTTGTGCTTATTTTTTGCTAAAATGTCTGGAATATGTTTTGGTGCTCCCATTTTAGTAGACCCTGGAGAAACAGATATTCCGTCTTTGGAACCGTGTGATAAATGTCTCTCTAGTTTACGATCTCTTTCACGAATAAATTCGTCAGATAACCGTTTCTTTTGTACAGAGGCTCTTTCAAAGTCGTCCGTGTCTCTTTTCTTTTTACTATCACTAAACATTTGTCCCGTTTTACTTCCTATAAGGGAGGATAGATTAGTCCTTTCTTCACTGTCATATCTTTCCCTTCTTTCACGGTCAATAAAACGGTCTCTAGATTTATCCGATTTAAGCGAGGAACTTCTGTCTTTGGTCCGAACATAAATGTCGTATCCAGGGCTACTGGCTCTGGATGATCGTGAAGGATAATCCTCCTTGGACGGTGAGTAAGCCCTGGATTTACGAGATACCAGGCCGGGGCTAGGACTCCGACTCCTATAACGTGTCGGACTTCTGCCATGACTATATTCACTACTAGTGGGGCTATGGCCCCGAGTTCTTTCTCGTTTTGAGGTAGTCCTTTCATCATAAGGTTCTGGTATCCGATCATCTCTGTAGTCCCTCCGGTTTTCACTTCGAGTACTCCTATAACTACGTAAACTTTCCTTATCACCAGATTGACTGTCTGTATCCCTGTATCTCTCTGCATAACGGTCTCTGCTGTAGGAGTCATCGTAACGATCAGGACTTCTGTACGGGCTACTTGCACGCACATGTCTCCTGTCACGAGGTGGGCTGTCATCAACACCCCTGCGTTCTTGTTGTTGCCTGTACGCATACTCCTGAATTTCTCTCTCATAGTCATCACCGCCATAGCCTTCATAGTCATCGTAGTTGGAAGGCCTGAATATGTCAAAAACATTACATGTCATCATAAATCATCAAGTTGTTTTGTGACAGGGAATGAAGCCTCTATTCTAGTCGTTATATACATGATAAACATGAAAATATTAGCTAAATGGACGTGAAACTTTCTTTTCACGGAGGATAACTTACCGTCTACGATCGGGAAAATCCTCATCATAATAATTACGGCCTCCACCACCTCTCCCACCTCGACTTCCACGACCACCACGCCGACTACTAAAGCCGCCACGACCTCTGTAGCCTCGCTCCTCACCAAAATAACCATCTTGTGAGCTGGAAAACGGATATTGAGAACGTTTACATAGGGCAACATGCAGATATTGGATGGCAGTAGCATGGCATGAGTCTTCATCAGTTATAGTCCAGCTTGATCCAGCAAATTGATGTGATGCTAGATATAGATTAGAAAATAGTTTGCTGTGAACTTACCCCTCGTCTCTGGAGTAGTAATCGTCGTCGAAGCCCTTGTTTGGATAACCCTGAAAATTTTTGCTCCCTCGCCTTTCATCAGGGCGCTCACCTGGTCTTAGCTGCCCACTACGCTCCATCTTTTCAAAGAAACCTGTCTGACAGTCTCGACTTGCGAAGTCAATCTGTAAACCAGTAGGGAAGACATATCTTTACGACTATGCATATGGAATCATGTGTCAAAAAATCTGACACCGAAAACGTAAAATTGCATAAATTGTATTTTGTGCGGAATGACATGCTGATATCAGTGTATATTATTACTAATATCTCAAAATAATGTCATTAATATTTATATTCCAGAGTTTTGGCCCTGTAAATTAATTAGGAAAAACTTGCAGGAATTTGACACACTCTGGATAACAGTGAGAATAATTGTTAAACATGGCATGCTTTTGTGTGCTAAACATGGCATGCTTTTGTGTGCTATGTCACTTTGATGACTACAATTACATACTTGTATTTTCTTTCCGTTGATGATTCTACCCCTCATTTCACTAACAGCATAGACAGCATTTTCCATATCGTCGAAGTAAATAAGGGCCCGACCCTTATTTCTGTCCACAACACTGTGGCTAACCGGGCCATATCGACCAAACTGCCGGCAAAGGAAGTTCTCCTTTACTGTATCTGCAACACAATCGATCCACACACAGTTCGTGGGCATGCTCTTACCAAAACCAAGCTGAAATACGAGAAGGTACTTGTGAGGGAATCATATTCATATTTGGGAGCATAATTGAGACGACCATTAGTATATATTTCATGCACTACTTCATGAACATTATTCAAACTTGGGTTTGTAATCGTAAACTTGTCTTGGGTAAACATTTATGTTTTTGCTGATCCCGGCAAAGCTACCATCAAATTGCTACACCGCCATCTAATTGTCATTCAGTGAGCATCAGAAACGTGTTCTAGATATATAAAATAACACGATGACTCATAGCTTCGAAGTTCTTTATTTGCCAACATTAAATATGTACCACGATATACATCACTGCTTAAATTTCAATACACTATAAAAAGTGTGAATAATATGAATATAAATACACGTGACACAGAATGGTATTTCCCCTTCATCATTATTTTATTTACGGCTCTATATCTCGCAAAATATTAAAGCTATACACGAGAGACATCTATGCACTATCTCCGTCGCTCTTTCACACAATAGAAAATCAATAAACGTCAGCCTACCGTCACGACAATACTTCTAGGCTGATGACAGTTTTATCATAAAACTATCGGCTTAACTTGCGTGTAACAAGCCATCTGGTAATTATGACTAAAACTAAACTTATAAAGAAAATTTTACCTTGATCTTATTAGCACCTATGTGTTCCCCATCCATCTTTCTGAGTGCTCTCACCACACTTTGGATGTCGGAATACTGGACAAATGCATATGCAGACACTGCTCCCTGTTTCTTTATGTCAATATCCTACAAAACCGCAACAATTCACTTAACTAATTAAGTTCTTTTTACTAGTCGTCTATGGTCGTTCCCAACCCATTGTTAACCTTACGACTGACCATTAAATTATTAAGATTGACGTAAATATGGTATCATTACATCCCAAAATACTGACTGGATTTAAATACGTGAATATATTTAGCGTGTCATCGGAGTATTAGCTTACAAGGATCTCTCCATATGCATTGAAAATTTCTCGCAACTCCTCACTGCCGATATCTTTCTCCAGATTTCCGACAAAAAGGGTACGTGTGGCTTTAGGGTGATACTCATCCAGCTCAGCCTCTGGTGGTTTAAAGTCTGCGTCTTCAACTTCTGTACAACATAAGGCTTATTTTTTTTAATCATTTGGATTACATTGCATGGCCAGGATTTTCAAAGTGCGGCGATCGGAAAAAAAATAAAAATAAAAACTGAACTTGGTCCCAAAAAAGCCAAACTGTTGATAAATATCAATAAAACATTTAATATTTCTCAATCGTCTCATGACGAAACTCGTTACGATAGAAAAATCTTGCCGTGTGCAACATGTTTCAACCTCAAATAATTTTTTTTTTTTTTTTTGAAATCTCGATTTCAAAGTGCGGCGGGTGATGTAATCCAAACAATTAAATAAAAAAAGCCTTACAAGCATTCAGACCATGAACTCGCACTAACTTGGCACCCAAATGGTGATCGACCAATCGTTTCAGTTGAACAGGGGGCATTTAATTATATTGAGAAATGTATTATTCCTTCATTAAAAGAGGTCTGCAAATCTCGACTTTGATGTTGCATACAGGGGTGTCATAAAATAAACTAGAGATCTAGATAAAAACAAAATTGCCGTAAAAGAAAAAGTGTCACCCAAAAGCAGATATCGCTCCAAGCACAGTTTGCTGTTTACGATTGGCGCTTTCAGAAATTCCCTTCATTGAAACGTAATCCAACAAACTACAACAGTCTGGCCTAGTACTCTTGGAGATGGTAGTTGACTGAAAAAGCTGTTTTATTCGTTTGCAGACTGGTTAGTCATTAAAATATGATATCATGTATCATGTATGTTCATCTAGCTTCAATTAATTAACTAATTAAAAATCAATATCTCATTTAATCTAACAAAAAGTTTAATTAACTGGATAAGACATGAACAGTAAATGAGACACGCAGTCTGGTGTTGAATACAGATGGGTTTCGAGAGACAAGTGAAGTGTAACATATGGGTTTATGCGCTGATATTTTACTCTTATCATGTTGTTGATAGCAAGCGATGTTGTTTCATGCGTGAAAAGCGCAAAAAGTGGGATTTTGACTCAGACTCCAGGCTTCGATCTGAACGAATTTCTTTGTGTGCCAAGATGACGGATCATATTTCAAAATTATCCGTGTAAAACTGATTGACATCAGCCAGACTGAAAAGTTTCCATAAGAACTTTTGTCCGTCCTTTTGAGAGAG
>JBCAUI010085213.1:0-19535 GCA_038406195.1 Haplosyllis anthogorgicola | reverse complement strand
CCTCAGATATGAGTGCATACAGGTCATCCTGCAGATAGACCCCCCCCAGGATGGACCTCAGATATGAGTGCATACAGGTCATCCTGCAGACAGACCCCCCCCCCGTCAGGAACGTGACACTTTCGCTTCTTAAATTTGTTAGTATAATGATTCGCATTTAATTCACCCCAAAAGTACACTCAGCATCTCACGAGCACAAGTAACTTTAAACTGAATTGATAAATCCTGCCTCTACGCCCATCCCTTCCTCTGTAATCTCGAGTCAACACACTCTTACTGTTTCTCCATTGATTCCCCATAAGGTTTCCACGCTACTTAATTACCCATTAACTTGAACCCCGGGCCTATTCTTCATTTCCACCCAAGAGAAATGAACACCAATCGGTCTCTGTGCACAACATAATGACAATTGCGTAACATAAGTCTTCGTGGGCCATGAAAATGTTCCATTTGCAGTTCGAATTACCTACATAAACATTACGGTCATGAAGTAATCATTATACCCCAGGGAAATTACACAAACATCCGTACATTGGTGTCATTTGCTTAAGGCCATTGTGCTTATTAGTGTTTACGCCCGACTTGGGAAAGGTTCTTTCTGTTATTTGTTGGATTACATTACATTGACACAATTTTTTTTCAGAACAGCAATCGAAATAACGAAAAACATGAGGATTAGTCAAAAAATAATAAAACTGTGAAATTGATCCCAGTGGATGTTGTGGGATATGACTTGTTGACATGTAATGTTTGCCTAAATAGATTTCTCAAATCTGACTTTTTAGTATGGCAGTAATCCAACAAACAAAAATCCATTGTACGGCTGACTTAAAAGATTTTCTTTTCAGAACGAAACCCATTCAACAATGCTGTACAGCCTTTCTAAATACAAAATTACGACTTAAAGTTCAGAATGAGAAGTACAAAAGTTTAACTTTAAACGTTACCCATCTTCTTCATATTGTCATAGCTTTCCGACGTTACCGAGTTGAAATGATACCTACCTACAGATAGAAATAATGCAAAGTATATAACAACTATAATATTAAAATTTTCGTATTTGAAAAACGGTTTCTGTAACAATGCAGATAAAAAGTGCAAAAATGTCAAAGCAAACCTTGATTCTGCGTTTGTAAACATTACATGACTTGTGCCAATTGAGACTTAGATGATGAACTTTTGCAGTCATCACTACAAAGTTGGCAATAACAGATAAACACGGAAAGTACATATAAGGATGTAAGACACAACTGTTTGTTCTAATTTACTGCTTTGGGATCGGTTACTAGTTAACGGTTAACCAATTATTCGGTTTATTTGCTTCCGAAAAAGATGACGATATCATCTTAAAAAAAACTAGTTGTCATTTCTGTACAGATGTAATAATCAAAAATGATTTGATTATTCTCAAAGGTTGGCAGAATGAAAGAACAACTGCCTTATGGGATTTTCATTACCACCTTTGTTGCCACCTGGTTATATTTCTTCATAAATGTAACCAATCTTATAATGTGCGACGGTGAATCTGATGGTTGATCCGATTCGGTTAAACGATTAAAGTCGTGCGCCACTGATCCAGGGCCAAGTCTACTTTATACACTGCACTCCAGCACGTCATAAAGCACAAAGAAATGAGAACTAAGCCCATTCGCCGCACCTGTTCGTTAAACATTCATCAATACGCATGAATATATTCATTTTGCGTTTGACATAAGATCTACAATGCTGGTGCATCTACAGATAAGTGCTATTAATTTCCTGTTTTCTACATTCAGTTTGTGTTCAAGAATTTCCTTCGTGAAAGACGCAATAGCAATAAGCTTCGCAAGTTAGTACTGAACACATAAATGAATGCCGGGTTTATGGTTTGTGATTGGAACAGATAACGATTCATCGAACATTTGGATTCTATAGATTACTCACGACTTGCCGACAAACCAATTGCTAAAACGATATCAACCGATGAACTGGATTGTAAAACAGTAAGCGAAATGGCAGCAATCTTGTGTGCTCGAAGCGTAAAGTACGAGTAAAGCCTGTGGTATAATTCTGGGATAGGTCTGGTAGAGCTCTAGCTACCTGTTACTACGAGCATCATTCCGTGAGAACTGTAAATATGCTAGCAGGTAGTGCTGAGGCACTTTACGTGTCCTTTTTCTGGGGCTGCCTCTCGCAGTACCTATTTTTATTCCTTGCATCTGAAATGCTGATCCATTTGACAAAAATGTCTTTTATATGCCGTTTGTACCAACAAATATAAAATTGCAGCTCTCTGTATAGTTAGTAATTCGATATTGTAAAAATGTGACAGATGTTAATTTGATCATTAACTAGGCATCTAATCATCCCGCCTACCCGCAAGATAAAATTTGATATATTTGAATGAAAATTTATCGTACTGGAGGGTTTATTGGAATTGGGAATGGCAAATGTATCAGGTAACTGTATTAATTAATTTATAACAGCAGCTATTAATTAGATAAAAGTAAACTGCACAATGTGTTCTATGATCACACTGAAACTAGATACCATCAAAACGTATGTACGTATGTATTTACGTGGGTTACCATGACAATGTGACTTGTGTATTTGCTTTGGTGTGTATGAATAAATGTCATAAACATTAACAATTAACTTAATCTCTACGCGTGCGGACGGTTTATGAAACTGAAGCGTCCGGACATTATTAATGTTTCACTAATCTCTACAGAAAATCCATCAATACGCTGACTCTTCGCCAGCAAAAGTTTACCGCGTAAAGCCGTACCTTACGGCATGTAAAGGCAATCAAAAGTTCAGGATTTGCTTAAGTCTAATGAATCAAATTTAACAATGAAAATAATGGCAAATTTCTTACACCAACGCACACAGGTGGCACTTGACAATACATTAATATCATGAATCCATTAGATGGATATGTAAAAGTGTTATATCCTCTTGACACTTCAAACCCATTATTTGTAAAGTATCATGTTTCAAAACGAATCATTTTAATGGATTTGATAAATGTTCCATTTCGGACCATTGGCTTTATTGACCCTTGAGTATAAGCTACGTGAAAATGAATGAAATAGAACCTCATTTTATGTGCAAAGGATATTTGTTGAGAATTAACCTACAATATCTTAATAAATATTACGGTTATGAATTTATTTTCATCACAGATTATTTCAAGCTCTTTATTTAATTGTTTGGATTACATGTCCTACCGCACTTTACAAATCACATATTCAGGGTTGCCACTGAATATAACCTTTTTTAGACTAACTGTAGTTATCGTTTTCAAAAGTTTCAAGCATGTTACAAAAAAATAAGCCAGATGTATCTAAACGAAAAATAATTGCTGTAGCCCAACACCCTCACCTCGCATCGGCTAAAATGTCAAATTCCCTCGCTGAAAACAATTTCTTGACTTTTCCCTGATCGAAGTTCCGCTGATCAGTGGCAACCCTGCAGACGCACATTAGATGTGCTTCTGGTCCAACCATTACTTCTCGCGTTCTTAATTTCCTCAACTAACGTTAAAAATACAGTTCTTTATTTTCGGTTTCATACCCTTGGGAAATCATTTAGCGTGTAAATGTGGGCATATGGAAGATATCACATCTATGCGACACACTGCTTGTCTCCCTATAAATTGGTAACGTAATAAATGTCCAATTGTTTTCCTTTCGACAGCATGAGTAGCTGCATTTTCGCCCGGTGGGAAAGACCATCATAATGCAACATTGATGCTTTTGGAAGCGAATATCCCACCAAATTATCCCCGAACCAATGATCACTCACTTGTCAACTTTGTGTCATACATCAATTTATGTGGTGGACAAAATGAGTGCAATCGTGGTAGATAACTTCTTGTTTCATATATTTGCTTCATCTTGTATTCGTCCCCTTACTTTAAAAAATACCCTAAGTACAGTCGAACCCTTTTTGGACGGACCCCCGTTTGCCAGGACACCATGCCATACCCGGACTTTTGAGTTCAAAATTCAGTACAATACAGTTCAAGGACACCATGACAAGCACAGTCCCCCGGACACCACAACTCAACTAAATTCATGGACATAGACCCCTGAATATTGCTTATTTTGTTGGATTCAGCTCTTTCTACACATAATTTACGCACCATAGTCAACGATCATGAGCTAAAATCTGCCAAGTTTAGGTAATTTTCATAAAGAACAATATAAGAGGTTTACATTACATTTTTACTGTTTAAGTTAAAATTGCATGCAGTTATATCAATGTCGACATTTAACGTGCCATTGAATTGTCAGGTACGATAAAAAAACCCAATTATGTCATCTACAAAGGCAAAGTTAAATCATGAAACGCGGACTCTTAACTTACATATGGAAATGTTTGCTCTTCCTTTACACAATCAAAAGCATCACACTCCCACAGCAGTGCACGGAATCCCCACAGCTTAATATAAAACTCAATTACCCATTAACTCGAACCCAGAGTCCATTATTCACCTGCCATGGATCCCATTCTCCGCCCTTAGACCATACGAGCTGAGTGGAGAGGAGGGACCATATCCAGATCACAATGGATGGACATTACACATCTGCTTTCGTCAAGGCCAGACCTCTGGTACGAAAACAGGCCATGTATTGTATTGTGCCGTTCTATCTCTTTGCCTTAAATCTTTTGTATGCTCTGTTTCGCTTTTTAGGAACACATATAATTAGCTCTATTTTGATAGAAAAAAATGTACCACAATGCATAAGGGACAATGTGACAATGAATGAGATGAATTTTTTAAATTTATGTGCATAATTGCTGTTTTATCATGGACACATAATAGCTATGTCACTTAACAGATCTAATCCACACCCGGGTTACCAAAAGTCTAAAACAGGTGTACCAGCGACTCTAGAGCATGTATCTTGTATTAAACTCTTAAATAATATTAGACATGCATCAGAAGGTACATAGTAGAAGTCCAAAATATTCCTCTGAGAACGAAGGTGGAACGAAGGCTGCCAATATTTGAGAATAACAGAATCCCGACTGGATAAAAAAATACGTTTTCATCTCAAAAACCATCACCTCGAAGAATCCACTTTCTGTACTATTTCATCGCTCACTCAAATTGATAGTATTAGTGGTAGTATTGCTTATGTAATCAATCCTAAGTTTCGGTAAATGAGGGCTCAAAGTCGCTCAACCAAAATAGTTTAAACTTTTTAAGGCAAAGTTAGGGAAAGTTCAGAAGCCTTTCGACAAAAATACTCGATATAGAGACCTAAATGAATCAGCAAAGTTGTCCGAACGGCCCTTCGCCGGCATTTGATACAAGTGAAATACATGGTTTTCTTTGTACCAAATATTTATAGCAATTCCTCACGCACCAAACTACAATGTAGCTTTGTTATCTGTGGGCTATTTTTCAACAATCAAATCTTATTTCAGCCTTGGTAAATGAGACACATGTGACTCGGATCTCAATATACTCTGATCCAGACTACAGTTCCAGGATTGAAGTTTTACAGCATAAACGCCGATGTTGAAGTTGTTTTGTTCGTCTGGGATAGAAAATTCGTACAGTTAAAAAAACATGAAAAATTCCTACAATTATAGGTTCAACGGGTTTCTTTCTCCACAAAATACAGTGAACCAGTTAACATTTTAACATATTGTTTCTTTTTCAGATAACCTGTTGCTACATATGTAGTGTAGGAATTTATTTGAAGTTTTCAGTTTTAGTGACATTGAAGATCTGTGCACAATTATGGTTGTACCGATCAAAATTATTCACGTTAGTTTCGCCAAAATGCTTCTTGATATCACTCTTTTTATTCATTCTCAACGTATTGTTTATTCTCCATTTATTCTTCTCTTTCCACTTCGATGACAACATCACATGGAATAGAAATGTAGCTTCACGGCTATCATTACTCTTTAAAACTTATACCTTTGTCGATCGTCTTGTTCATCGGATTTACAAAATAACCAGCTGCGTGTTTGTGCACCGTTTCGACGGAATCGTATCGATATCAGATATTTCCGATCGGAAGATATGGACACGAGTCACACAACATACGCATCAGAAAGCAAGTACTTTGGCGTGTGTGACCTCGCTAGCATTGAATAGTCACTGACAGGCTTTTGATGGTTGTTTTAGCCTTCATCATATCAAGTTCAATCATACCCAGAAGGTAAATGATAAGGAATATCCAGATCGATACATAGTGATTTTCAATACATATATTCCGCAAATTCGCCTGTTTGAAGACTGATACATTCCTTTGTCGATAGGATGTAGAAAAGTTGCCAACAACATGTTCCGGAAAAATTCGCACTTAAGTATCCATATCTCGAAGTACACGAGTTTATCAGTTGACAGATTTCACACAAGAATGTCCCCTGTTCTCTGTGGAACCAGGTGTGTTACATTCGTATTGTCCAACTAAGGGCCCAGAAACATTGCTTACTATTAACCAGAAGTTGTTACATTGTAATTTACATCATTTAGTTTTATATCACAAAAATGATTTACATGCAAACGAATTGTGCTGGTTATTCAAACTAAGGACACGACAAAGACTTTGCATGACGAAAAACTGTAAAACAACTTGGCCAAATCTACTCTCCCCAAGGTTGCTGATAAAATACAGAAACTGTTGAATCCATTACCATCCAACGGTTTGCTTTCACTGGCCTTACTCATGTTTTATCTGTGGGTCATAATAAATATTTCCCTAAATAATGCAACGTGATTAATTGTCTCCATAGACGTCTCATACCTGCTGATAAATGTAACGCCTTATGTGTTGTGCAAACATTATGTAATGGATACTAAGCGGCAGAAAACTAAGGCAAGAACTAGTGTACATGTAATGTAGAAAGTCATATCACTTAACAATGTAATACATTGGAAGATTTGTCATTAATTATTTCCTATGAAATTTGATCCCAAAATGCGCATTTAAATATCTCCGTAATACTATGCCTTCATTGTGCATCACCGTAATTGTGGTCAAGCAGACCTGCCCACAATATTTGGCAAAGTGCCGATATTTCATCGTGGCACTTATCTCCAGTGGTGTTGATGTTCGTGCTATGATTAATTTAGTATAATTCTTTAATCGCGATTACTCCCACCAAAAGCTGTCGTAATTAGAATTAAATCCTTGTCTATTATGCAGAGATTGTGACCTTTACAACGCAAACGTAGACGCATCCATCTATTTACATCCACCTACGACAATTTTATCTAATTGTGTTTCAAAAGAGTGCATCTGGGTCGGTAACAAATGGATGTTTTATCAATCAGAAAAGCTTTGTATTTTAACTCAATAATAAAGCAGTAAATCAGATTTAAATTAAAGTATTTATATTTTAAGCAGGGTGGCAGACCTCAGACTCCCGCTCGGCAAGAAAGTGAGTTCCCAGTTCATCTAAGCATTTCTGACTTCTACTGTAACTTAGTACGTCACATTTTGACTTGTGTATCCGAATGACAAGTACATATGATCAATCAGATTATGTCAATTTGACTGTGTACAGCTCAGGGTCGTACATGATTTCTGTTAGTTTATTTTGACTTGTTTCATTGCCCGTTGTTGCCGTAAAGATATTCCGTTTTGGCTGCAAATAACGCTCGAGTTTTGGATGTCAACTCCATTCGTTCCTGAAACATTCCATCATGAGCTCATATGCAATCGCAGACTGACACTATGAAATTATGAATTGAATTTTAATTGTAGTAACAGAAAATGACAATCGGAATTCTTGTATAGACGGTAGCATGGCGTAAATTTCGTGCTTTCTTAATGAAATGCAAACCATGAACTGGGAATATTTTTGCCATGATTCTAAAAGATGGTTTAGAGGCCATTTTCACGGTACAGTTACATTGCCTGTGCAGAATCTCCAGAGGTCTGAAATTCAATTACACATGAACTCTCACCTGCCAGACCATTACGTAAACGGCGTGTCTTTCCTTTTGAAAGGAACATGTATGTATTAAAGTAACTTTCCGTGAAGAGACCGCAAAAAACAAATGTCATCAACGACTGCTCCAGGTTATCAAAACATACATGTATTAAAGCAATGAGCAGATCTACATAAAATAGCTCTACTTCTTGGCCGATAGGGGCTTTTAGTCTTTCACTAAATTCCAAGCAATTGCATATAATTGCATCAAATGGACTCGCATCCTTGTTTTATACAATTACACAACTAGACTTAGCTGGGGAATATTAATAAGAGGTTCTGAGCGTTACGTAACACAAAAACCATCTCAATGGTCAAGATCTTGAGCAAAGTAAAAACTAAGAGGGAGAGAACAAAAGACACTAATGGATCCAGGGTTCATTACCTCGTTACGTGTTTATTTTCTCATGTAAGTGATAAATTATTAGGCACTTTGTCGACGGATATCTGTATCACAGGAGATTCCATGTGGGTTCTTTTCTGCAGAATGTTCGAAATAATAAACCAAATATTTGTACCACCCAAAAATGTGTCCGGTTTCAATCTACTGACCAATAACCAAACTTCAAATTATTATTTTAGCCTAGTTTTATATGATGCATTGCAGACAAATTGAAGGATATTTTTTCGATGTATGACTCGACATCATAAACTGAATATGTTTCATTGTTCTGCATTGGTTAAAAGAAAATGTGTAGAATTAGTAACTTAATTTTACAAGATTCTAGTGATCATGTGTTCACTTGAACTCAGGATTTTCATCATACTACCATTTGCACGATATCCTTTACGACTATGATATCATATTGAACGTACCGCACGCAGCATTAAGTCAGGAAACAATTACCTTACCTATTCATTAAAAAAGCCACATTTCTCCAGCTGGTTTCTGCAACCGTATGATGCAAACTTTATAAAAACACCTTATATACATACCTACAACGATAAAAAATGATACCTTTACTTTTATAGTGATAACATTTATATCAAAATTAATGATTAAACCACTGTGTATTTAATTGTGATAAACGGAAATCCTTTAAAGATAGATTACAATAAGAAATAAAGTCTTATTGATGTCTCCGGGGATAGAATATACCGTACTCCCTCTAATTATGGCACCGGGTGCCAAGATAAATTTTTGTGTGGGTTCCTTAACTAGAAATATCGAAAATGCAGTTATAACTGTTACAAATATCCAATATTGTACGTTTGATTACTGTAAAAACTTTTGCATAAAAGAAAAATGAATGATTTTTGTTTCAAAAAAGAGGGAGTGTCATAAGTAGAAGGGATGCCATAATTGGCGGTAATACGGTAATTGAAAAAATATGTTGCATTGACGTGGCGAATGCTAGTGAATGTATCGGCTTGACGGTGATCTAAAATTTGGATGGTTTTGACCCCTATCACATCATTTCGGGGTGTATGCAAGTATAAATCTACATCATTATTTACTCTGAAGGACCTGAGGATACAAAATAGGACAATTTTATGGTCACGTAAATCACAGAAATATTTGCATGTCAAAAAGGTCCTAAAATTAATAGACGGAATCATTTAACCCAGAAAAAGTGTCAACTCCCGAGTACATGTATTTTATCTTGTCAACCTCACCAGGTGAATTGTGTGGACAACTTCAATTTGTCAATTCCATTTCTGATGCATTGCAGTCCAAAGGGATTGTTCTCTGTGGAGTAATAACATGAATTATTATGTATGAGTCAAGCTTGTCTTGCTTAATGTATATATTGCTTTATAAGCACTGATTCAATCGCGAGCGAAATCCCAGATTACAATGAACGTAATGGGTTTCTATATGAAGAGGTATTGTAATGTACTAATCTATCAACTTTCTAATGTCTAGGATAAGCTTTTTTAGTGATATAGGGTTAGAAAGCCATCACGTTAGATTACTTTATTCATGTCAGTCCATGGAACTGGAATGCAAAGGCATCAAGGTTAAACAAGCACATCGCCACAATACAAAGGTTTTGAACATTTCGAAAACATCCACCATTTTATGACCCGATCCTACTGAAACAAACAAATTTGTGATCACCTGTTATTTACACCATAAATGATGATCCCAACAGGTGTACAGGATCAATTGCTTTCAAAAAGAATATTATGACTTGTAACTTCACCGTTTTGTACGATAATGATGGTGTCTTGTTACCAATGATCAATGCACCTGCACCTTTCACCCTCTACGCCCACCGTAAATCTAATGGTATTATTCCCATATGAAGCAATAATAACGACGGAAAGATTTATGCCATTCAATCCTCTTCAGGAGTAACGACGGGATATTACATTCTGTATTCATTCATTTTGTTGACGCAACGTTAATGTTTAAATGCACCAAGTGTTCTCAACATTAACCTTTTCCCTTACAAAGAATTGCCTGCAGTGAAATTTTAGGTCTTTACAACCCCTGTGTTTTAATCCCAGTTGCAATTTACGATTACGGAACCTCAACCACAGCATCTGTGTGAATGAATCTGCGTTTAAGACCGTACTCAATTATCGCAAATGACTAAAATACATGCTTTGTTCAGGGCTATTCTATTCGAATGATGAAGTTGCCCCTAAGTGGACGTGGACAAGATAGTTAATCTTCACGACGTTTAATTCTGAACAACTCAGATACTGCTTTTCAATACGCGTGACGCAATGCCCACTCGTGAAACGAGTAAATTCTACGGCTTTCGATACGTCCACCGGGCATCATAAAGTGTGTTAAAATCTTGGTTCTGCGGCACACAACCAGAACACTTAATTGAAATGTCACAACCCCAAACATGCACTGATCTTTATGTGACACTCGCACAGGGACTATCAGACCTATTTCGTATCAGTGCTGTGTTTCCCGAAGTTATGATCCGAACTGGGAGGTGTGACTTCGACAAATGAAGTGTTGTTAATGGAATGACTTTGCAAGTGCGTAAGACGCATCAGACCAGTCAATTGTCTTATTTTACAAGTTTGACAAACACTTTAAATTTTCAGGGGAGAAAGGTACATTATATACTTGATACTACCAATGTTAATTAACTAATGTACCTGTTTGCCATACCACATGGCAGATACGTTTGCAATATATTGCCACGGAATTTTTTTGGAAGTAAAAACTATAAATTCCTTAAACGCTTTGGTCGCTCTAAAAGAAATGAGCATTCTTGAGATTGAAGCACGCCCGTGTTCAAAAGATCGATCCGATATTTATCCACGATTCATTGTTCGTGACACTGTGACGAGGGATGGATAGATACGGAAACCCTACCAACAAAATTCTGGCATTGCCCAACGCCCGTTTCTCTGGCCTCCCTCCATATGCGACAGCTTTAGGAACTACTGCCCTAGAGGGTTTGGCCACCATGCTGCAGGGGCAGACTGGATTTAGGGCGTACAATGGTATTCGGGCTTAGTGTTTTACTGCACACATTGCTTATCTTATTTACCACATTTAAAATGATATCCACTTATCTTTGACCTACGCCTCCCCACAGGGCCTGCTGCTCACGATCGGATCCAAAAATGGAGATGCAATTGTTACCAACACAAATGACATTCTACACCGACTTTAAATACAAAGGTTTCGCCATATCCATTCAACATATGGACAGCTGCAACTAACAAAGGAAAGGCACGTTACACAAGGCCATTTTAATTGATCTCGTCTCGTCTGTTAAACAGTTAAAATCTGCACGTTAACAAGTGTACATTGCTCTTGCGTTTCAGCTTCGAATTCGACATTTCGAAGATAACCTTTCACTGTAGTTATGTCATTTCCCCTTTTCTTTCGTTCATTGATACCTTCCTCCTTATCAACGTTGTAATATCAAACTGACAAGAGTAAAGCTTCTTTTGTTTCGGTTCAAAATTAAAGCACTTGTAGACAATTTCGCTACTCAGTGAAGGTACATATTGTCTTTTACGTGTTTCAAAAATTTTAAAACCTATTTACAAGCTACAATTAAGATGATATAGAGGAAGTTTTGCAAGCTGTGAGGTCCAATTTCAATGCACCCTTGATGATTTGCAGCACAAACTCTGAGACATAAAGACCTTAAACGAAATAAACATCAATTGGACAATTAAAAAATAAACTGGAAAAATGAACGTCAGAATTTGTAAATTCAATACTCAGTTAACATTTAATTAGCATCAAACACAAAGAATAATATCAATGGTGTTCCCTTTTGTATTTCGCCCTCCTTTGTAAATGAATTCTATAATGTGACGTCATGCAAATTATCCTTTGTTCTTAAAAAAAATCTTTTATCACAAAATTGCCTCTAATATAGTCTAAATGCAGTATCAGCCAAGTGTAGGTTCGGTAAATCATCAAAAAAATAGAAGATTTTTTAATTTAACATTGAATCTAATTTTGTACGTCAGAAAAAAGCGTATCACAAGAATTGCCTTAAGTTAGCAAATTTTCTCCATACCAGATATCTATCAAAGCGCTTTGATCAGTGTTTGATCAGTATATGTCTTTAATCAAAGGCTGTATTTGTCAAGATATAGTTTCTTCGGTTTCTTTACACACGTGGGTGGGGCTCCCGACAGTACGACCAAGAACTCAATAATTTCAGGGCCAAAATATAACCAAAAGTCACGACACAAAAATTGGTGAGCAAAAAATATGTTTTCCATTTTTGGTTCATAGTCTGTAGAATCTTTATTTTTTATTCTAATTTTGTACTTTTGTAAGGTTTGGCTGAAGGGCAAACAATCGCTTGGAAGAATTCAATCACGTAACTCTTTTCTCATTATTTATCTGTTAGATTATGTTAGACGTCGCTTTGGGAAATCTAACCAGCATTTAGAGAACAACTAACACTGAGTGATATCCTCAAAATTATTTTTTCCCGCTATCAAACAAATGATTACGTGCCACTTTTCAAAGAATAAAAGGACCAACTCTGCACGATATTAAACATTTCAAGACCTTTTTGTCACTCACTGTTTTCATAAAAGAGATTGAAAATATGTGACAAAATGTAACTGTCAATAAATGTCTATGTTCGATAGAAATAATGTATTCCCTTCGAAAAAACAGGGGTAACTTCTCTTTGAGAGGGTGCTTCGACTCGAATAAATACCAGAAAATTACCAAATGACCAGGGTATTAACTCTCGCTTTCCGGTCGTCTGACCACGAATTCGACTTTCACTACCCACCAACTGACACAACAGTAGCACACGGCCTTAAAGATAAAAACTTAATTTTGATTTGAGTTTGAATATGGCTCTCAAAAGATTACCATTTTTACCCCCAAAACTTGTTATATTTCACCAACACCCAGCGCTGGAAAATCTAACATCGATACAAGAGAATGCAACTAAAACGTGAACACCAATTAATTACGGAAGATTGAGAATTCAAGACGGATCTTGCTTAATTGCGAAATGTTAGATATCAGCACCATCCGACTGATTCCAACACGTAAACACTTTCTATTTCAAATGGAACATTAAATGCCACGGTCGATATGACTAATTATGTTACCTGTATGACCAGAATATGAAACAGCCCACCAAGCAGAAAAAAAACCATGCTGGCAATGTCATTTCACCGCACTCATGTTCTATTTAGTTTCCCTTTGTACTTTTCATTGTTATTGATTATACGTCAGTGAATACTTTGGAGGTTGACAATAAATCAATGCGGGATATTGTCAGATGATAATAAGTGTTTCACAATGTTGTTATAACTGAGGAAGTTTGTAATCCTCCACTAGCATGCTTATATTCCAAGTTAACTAATTACTCAGCAAAATATTGTGGTCTTTCATTGCACATATTTATCAAGATTACCTAAGCTCAAAGTTAATCAGTTTATGTGTACATTTCTTAAGGAAATCAAGATTCCGATGTGATATTCCAGTGCATTTCCCATATCAGCATCTCTTAAGCATTTAAACATGGAAATGATTTTTACATTTTTATATTTTTGTGCCTAGCATGGAGTTGTAAATTAATTTATTCGAATTTCATTATTCTGTTGTGTGGTATTTTCATTTTCCGAATAATCCTAAAGTAAAATTCGAAGCTGCATAACATTTCTCAATACGGTCACTCTGTAGGTGGCAGCTTCTTCCTCGAAGTAAATACGAAAATACACACAATGTCCCCGATGCAATTTTCTCGTCATCATCAGTTACCGGTGCAACTGCATGGCGGAACGTTGTTAATCTTCACGAATAATTCTAACTTACCAAGACATTAATTTGAATGTAATAACAAGTTGCGCAGACTTTGCTTCAACCAAAAAAGTCCACACATTAAAATTTCCATATACATATTCCAAGTACCATTCCAGTGGCGTACAATTATTTTCTGAAGCTACCTTTATATGGTTGCCACGCTCCAAGTGAAATCAAATTCCCGGTGTTTTCCCGGTGTTTCTGATATTTTCCCTGTGATAACGGTCTTAACAATTCATAATTGCAGCTTATTGCATTTGAAGTACTGTTTCTTTTACACATTGACATGTACCACTGGAAAGTCTAGTAAGGTAGAATTGAGAGGGTTGAATGATTGTGAAAATTCGTATGTTCTTGTAAAGATGCCAAGCGAAGCGAGGCTAAAAAAAATGGGATATAAAAGCTGTGAAAAGGTAATTTTATAAGCAAATACTTCATTGTTAGGGGAATTGAGAAAATTCCCGGTGTTTTCAAAAAAGATCCCTGTGTTTTTTCTGAATTCCCTGTGTTTTCCCGGTCTGGAAAAAGTAACACTCAAATTCCTTGTTTTCCCCGTGTTGTGGCAACCATGCTTTGTTTCGGACATGCTACGTTTCTTCCCCGAATTGTCACATCGTTCCATCCATCCATGTACTGACCGAGGCTGCGGCTTCTCTACTTTAACGTTCAGCTATCTGATACTCATCCGAGTTTGTTCTTTAGAGGTATTTAACAAACATTCAAAAACATCATATGTCGTTAGAACCAACAATACCCTTCACTGAAAGGAATTAATCGAATGGAAAATACCTGAAGTTTTACCACTAACCTTTTTGCTTTACCCCCAAACAATCTCTGCATGTACTCTCTAGCCATTGCCTGCCTTAGTGGACATAATTCCTGCTTTCCGAAAGCACTGAGGTTTTACACTGATGTTGCTACTATCTGAGGAAAATACAGGTATTTTACCTGAAAAAGACCAGTTCTGCACCTATTGCATTGCTATCTCTCATCCCATAATGTTTATTATCAGTGCGTTGGTCATTTTGTCAACAAAGTCACTCTCCAAATAATGTATGTTCAATGTCGATTTCGTTACAATCTTATCACACTTTCCTGATCAAATTCAAGGGCCACGAGGCAATAATAAAAATATATGACCGCGTTCATAATTGAGGTTGAGCGAACCTTTTCGGGAAAATGGCTATAAAACATAATGGTAAATGTATTTTTGTTGCGATAACATATAAATACTTACCTTATGTTTTATATTTAGTTTCCCTAATGTGTGAGTCGTGACTTGTGATTGTATCATGACTATCCAACTGAACTTGGTTCTTCCTAAAATACTTGTAAACGTTCGATACAAGCCGTTATCGGTAACATCCATTTCCACATCATTGATCTGCCCCATGACATTATACGAGCTTGTTCGTGCGTTAGTGTAGACTATGCGTGCTCGTGAATCTGCCTGGCACGGTAGTGATCTGAACAGTAACATAACAGAAACTCATCGGTCTTTTTACGTAATTCGTCATTAATATAACCCTATTTTCACTAAAATGTCAGACAGTGTTGAATCTACCTGTAAATTATTATCAGTGTGATGACAAAGTCACTGCGTATTGAGAGATGAAAATTCATGTTTTTCAACAGCTTCACTCCGGCGAAGAACTGTAGAGGACACTCTTTGCACTACCCCAGCCGAAGGTACACACAGCTTCGAAGCTGCTACCACAATCACTGCAATTATGCCGCAAGATATGATACCGCAAGATAGTTTTGAGTCATACCGAATGTGGTCAAGAAAAACACCTGGAATTAAGCTTACAATGTAGCCGTTTTATTAAATTCTTTACCAAGTAGACATTTGATTTAATTGACCGATAGGTCCCTTTCAAGACTGCGACTTAAGCATTAGACATTTACATCGGGAGGTAGATATCCTGGTGAAATGAGGAAATACACACGTGCGCACGAAAAATAATATCACTGCAATTTATCTGGGCACAATTACTGAAATTAATACAGTCCCTTTAGTCCAGTCACACTTCTCTTCAACAAATTTCTCATATTACTTGTACTAAATGGGCTGTGGCACACACTGTGGCTGAAACTTTGAAGCTGCGCAAACACGATTAGAAAAATCTTCACCGAAAGCCCTGCTTGGTTGCCAATTACCATCCACTTGGTGCACTGCAAATAAAATCTAGCTTTTTCAATAAACTCGAAGAAGCGGGTCCTCAAGGAAGAAAATTTCATTGACTTCTTGCGTGTACGACATTTTGCAGCCTGCAGATGTTCGTATGTGGAAATTGTAATTTAATTTTAATGACCCCCCCCCCCCCCAGGCCTTCCTGCAATCCTCATTTTCCTGATTGTATGGAAGGTATGAAAAAATGGCAGAGCCTTACTAAATTCCAATGATAATCAAATTGTCCAAATGAAGCTGTGTAAATTAGAAATAAAATTTGCGGTATCGATGAAATAATTTTTCTAATTATTTTATCACCAATGTTTTTAATTCCATTTTGAACTACGCATTGCCTAATCCTCCGCACCTTAAATTTCCTCCAAACAAGTTATGAAAGTTTAGACTGATCTATTCAATCTAATTGAGCAATTTACCATTAAGCCCCCCTTCACGGTGTTCATAATAGTTGCAGACACTTCAGCAAACGAAGGAAAATCCCGCACTTCTGAGAAGGAACCTGGGGAGTCTGCCTTCTCTACTTACTTTCTCCTTAAGTGTCTCTCAAACGCATTTTTCATGGTGGAGAAAACTTCCTGTCAAACTATTATGTTACCCTGGAGCTAAATTACTCATCACAAGGTGTTGTGCAATCTTGAAAAGAAATGCGCTGGAAAATCAAATGCCCAGTTTACAGCGGCTTCTTTTTTACACAAGCCTTCTCTGTACATTCCTGCATGAGTCTCGCTGGGATCTTATTAGTAGCGTATAAACGAAAGTCCAAACCAGCACTAGGTTTACTAACTGTAGGATAGAGATTGCAATAGGTTTTCCTTTCAATATTACCAATTAAAAAATATACCAGAAATGGAACCTAAACTGGCCAAAAAAAAAGTGTTGTGGAATTCACTTTAGTTAAATGAATAGTTGACATATTTAACTTTTAAAGTCATCATGCGACTCTTTTTACTGAAAGCACTGCTCGTACCCAGATGGTTTGTCACTCAGAAAGTTTGAGACACGGTTGTAATGAAGTTCGTACCATACAAAGTGAAAGCGTCAAATCCGAAGTCCATCACCAGGACTCAATGAACGCACTCGAGAAGAACGCCATCCATATCACAGGAGATCGCACAAGAGATTTCGAAATCAGAAAAAGTACACTATCGCAAAGAACCCTGAATTATTCAACAGAAATAGATCTTGTTACGAGAATCCACAAATGCTGCACTTTCATTACGCTTTCTAAATTCTGTTACATTGAGACACTGAGAAATATTACCCGTCTACTTAGAAGTGTTATTGGCCTTAGTACCTGGAAGCACGACAAAGATGTTTTACAATTGTGAAATTTGACAAATCTTACTTTAAAGATTCAAATCTGAAAACAATTCATACAGTCTTTAAACCTACACATCTTTCATGCAACCACTTCGTTTTGACTTTCTTTGTCTTCTTTTTGTTTTACCGGATTGAGACAAGACACAGAAATAGATTTAGAATGAATATGGTTTATTTTCCTGGCGATACACTACTCCACCAAAAGAACAGTATAAGCACAAGATATGAAATTATTGTAATTACCGGTACATGTACCAAAATAAGAATAACCATGCTTGCACACCAGATGAGCCCCTCTTAATTTTCAGTGCCAAACTGCCACTAAACAGTGTAAAAACGGTGAAAAACAGTTAAGTATTTGCTATAAATTGAAACATTAATAATGCGACAAAAATTGTCGATGAAACAATGAAAGTCTTGCTCTGGATGCAGTTATGAGAGTTGTGATGATAATTAAGAGTCCTGTTTCGTGTCAGTGTGAGAGTCCATGTCCTTTTATACCAGAAACACTTTAGCACCTTGACTTCACTATGGAGCGTGTCCTGGTGAAATTGCAAACGTTCTTTCCTGTGTTTCACTGTTTTCGCTGTTTACCCCAAACTGGAAATTCTTGTTGGTATTTCATGTGCGGTGTGTATGTGCGCTGCCTGTCCCGACCAGACCCGTCTTCCTTGTTGTGGGGCATGCTTTGTAATGCTCTCAACTCATTTATGAATCTGAGCAGTTTCAAGATGCCATCGTCAATTCGTTGGATTATGCTGTCTACGCAGAGCCAAAATTCACGAAAACCTTCGTCGGACAGCATTTCGGTGTCTTTATCAAAAAGCTCTTGCCTTTCTGGTCTTAAACCATTGATGTTTGCTCTGTAGTAATTTCTCAAGTTACCAATTCTGTCTTCAAGGCATCTGTTGAAGATGCGCCTATCTTGCTTGTGTTGACTGTCTGTGTTGGTTTCAACAGATTTAGGAGTAGGCTTTTTTTTGAAAATCTACATCTACGGCTATGATTATCATGCAGGGGAGCTTTACGTCTCGTTTATGCCCCTGGCAATTGCCTTTTGCAATCTAGAAAGGATATTAGCATCTTCAAAATATGGTGTAGTGAGGAAATTATAATCATATCTAGCAGTCAGATGTAGTTCTCTACCAGATGCAATCAGTTTGCTCAAATGCTGTGCCGCGAAGCTGATGAATGAATCACCGACAAACCATACTTCATCAAGAGCATGAATTCTCCGTGAAAGGATAGCACAGTAAATTAGTCAATCTACTTTAAATATATTTTAAAACGGCATTTGAGCGCCAGTGGCCTCTCTTCTTTATTTGCTCCACCGCAGTTCCATCTTTGAAAAGATCGGTGGCGCAGCCAATCCGCAAACTGTGAGTATCATAGTCTTCTGCCTTCAAACCAAGCAAATTAATTAATTTTCTGAGAAACAGTTCTGAAATTATCTGGTTTAACTATTAGGTAGAAAGGGCAGTATTTTCTTAGATAGGGTTTAGCCCTAATGACCTGTTCGTCCAAAGTGGGTATCTTCACAATTTGTGGTTCAGAACCTGCAGTATGCATCTTTGATGATTTAAGCACAATTAGTATCTTTTTCCCATCTGCGCAGATGTGCACATGTCAGATTTATGACATGGTTGCTGTGTGTTAGTTCCCCAATCCTAAGTAGACCATAATAACCTGTAACTGGAATGGCTTTATAAAGCGTGTTGAGGAAAGGTTGGTTCTTTCTCTTCAGCAAATAATCATCAGCTCTGTCTAATAGAAGTCTAAGAAGGACCAGATGATGAAGTTCCCGTTAGTTCCACGTACACACGGAATATTCCTAATGCTTGACATTGAAATAAAGCAACAATCTGT
>JBCAUI010085102.1:0-19537 GCA_038406195.1 Haplosyllis anthogorgicola | reverse complement strand
TATATTTTCCTGTACCAATGCTTTTAAATATTGTCTGTTTGTAGATTGTTCAGTTATACTGAACCATTCAGTTTTTTTCTACATATTGAAACTATTGGAATAAACGTTGCAAAGAAGTAATCATTTGTTTCTCTCATTGCTAAAACCTCTAACCTCACCATGAGAAGAGCAAACCTTGACATAATTAATTGTGTGAATATATATGTCACACCCTGTAACCAACCATCTGGTTGGCCAGCATGTTCCCGACCTTTACCCGGTGCCTGGGGACCTTTTTTTGGCCCCTAGCGACTATCGGTTGGGCTCCCACTGTCCAACCTTCAATTGGGCTTCCAAGGCCGATCACCGTTCAGCTGAGGTCGGTCATGCATGCGCAGACTCTGTGATGCCATTGGAGTGTTCATGTTCTAATTGCATCACAGAGACGATCACGTGACCCCCTTTACGTCATTTAGTGTGTCCCACATTCCTTTAAAACTAGAGGTCAATTGGACCTCTGGGCAGTCTGCCTTGGTTACTTGTCGGTTAACACCTAACCCAATCACTCGAACCCTAGGTCGCCGCCTCGGTGTGGGATGTTTCAATCGTAATTGACCCTCTTCGTTATTATTTCTTACTTGTCAATCCAACTTCTGTGAAGGTCGGATCCCCTTAGTCATTGTGGGCTTTCATTAAAGCCCAAGCAGCTATTGTCACAGTGAGGGCATAAACCCTCAAAGTAAGCTAATTGGCGGGACCGTTAACTGAGTAGGGTGACACCTGATTAGTCGGCTGAGTCGGGGTGCTGTCACAGCCCGACCATGCCTGAGACATTTCGAGCATTATGAGCTTGGCTTGAACAGTAGCGAGTACTGTGACACAAATGTGGCATCCCTGGGTGGGCACCCAAAGACGTTGACACGGTCCGGTTGAGTGGTTGTAATTGATCACTGTAGGCTGTGACCTACGCCGCAAACGCCAATAGTCAAAAGAGGTAGCTCCTCCTGTGGTGACCCTGTGGGCCACCCAGGTTGATGCTTAGGAGGGCTCTTGTAGGTGGCTAGATCAAGAGGGCCTCCCGACTTCAACTGCGCAAGATAGCTGTATCCGATTTTCCTTTTTCTTTAACCGGCCTTAGCGCCATACAAACTTCACCAAGGTGTACTATTAGCAGCCAAAACCTGAACTATGAACCTGGAAGATGTCAAGGAAGGTTTAACCTCAAACGTTTCCAAGGCTGGCGAGGAAGGGACCCCCACCAGCACTATAACTAACAATGAAGATACTACAAAGTCGGTGGCCTCAGAGCCACCACAATTGCTCGTAAACCCAGAGGGAGTTGCAACCCCTGCGGAGCAGATCAATACACATCAGATGGGGTCTAGGCTGACCTCTGCTATGTCCAGCCCTAAAGTGAATTCAACTAACAAGTGTAGTGTAAGCCCGGGCAAGGCTGTGCCTTTTGGCATGGCCACCCCGCGCTTCACCCTATGAGTCAAGATACTCGAAGTATGTTCTGATGGTGATTATCGATCACCTGTTCATCACTTATGGATGGTAGCAGTGGTGGAAGACCTATTAAAGGCAGAGGTGCCCAAGATTTACGAGACTATTTTGATAGATGACTCAGTTGCCGTACTATTCTTCGGAAGGAGGCTGCTGAATGAGGGACTAATGCCCGAAGAGGCTGACGGGGTATTTATCAGACTGAGTGCGGGATGGCGATATTGGATTGGACACCAGATCCAGTTGAAGGCCATGCCAATAACCCTGTCACAAGCATGACATCAGGTTGCCCGGGCTACAAACTTAGCTTGAGACCGAGAGGAAAGCCGTCGACATGCCAAAGAGTATACCAACCAGATGGAAGGATATTGGCAAGCTCACCGAAGGGTGAACAAGACAATGAGGTCTTCTCCTCAGATGGGGACATGCTCGTGGGGGCTGACACTCCTGCCCTAGCTGAAGCTCGATTAAAGGAGTTAGACTGATCCCCACCCAGAACACAGCTGAACCCACCTAAGACCCGGGGGCAGGGTCATCCGCCAGCATCTTTGGTGGTCTCCCTGAGACAACCGGGAAAGACTGCCAAGGATGGGTCAGCACCCAAGAAAATGACGGCCCGAATGAGGCGCCAGCATACACGACATCAACCATCCCCAGGATGGGATGGTGAGGAGTCAGACTCAGGTGATTCTGTCACCTCTGACACTTCTACCATTAGCCGGGCTACCACCACTAGTCGAGTTAGTAGAGGTGGCCGGTGACATCAAAGAAATAGGAGCAACAGCAATGGTCACATAGGCAAATTGACATTCAACAATTTGGAGCCCAAGAGCAGCCCAGAGGAATACCTCATGTGGAGGGGGTCTATCACCTACCACTTGAGGAATGGTTATCGGGAGTCTGTCATTGCATCTGCGGTTATGAATGTGATCACTAGGCTAAGAGGAGCTCTCAGTTTGAGGAAGCAAATGACCGTCCTTGGAATCCTCAAGAAACTCGATCAGAAGTTCAAGATTTCCACAGACATCAATGCTCACATGTGAGACTTGTACAATATATGCCAACAGGAGCGGGAAACTGTGCAGGCCTTTGCATTGTGGGTTAGCGACATGGTCGAGGTTACTGATGAGTTCTTCCCGGACTGTTGGTCTGAGGAAGAGGTTGACAGCATGTGCCGGAATCGCTTCTTCAATGGCCTGCAAGATGACCTAAGAATGCCTTTGGCATTCTTACAGGAGACCGTCACTAATTACAACTTTGACAACCTGGTGGAGGTCATACACAGACATGAGAGTAATATTGGATTGAGAATTCGTCGTAAGCCGGACCCCGCTTACCATCATTGTAATCCTAAGTTTGGGGAGAAGTACAGAGATCGTCATCCCCACAGTCTGAACCCCTACCCGCATGGCAGGATGGCCTCTGGCCAATCCCAAAGTGAGGATAAGGGATCTGATCAGGATTCTCCTGAGTCAGATGTGGACTTGGAAGCCGAGTGTGCTTATGGCACCCTCACTTCCTTGGGGCTAGGTGCATTACTGCCCGACTAGCCAAGGGGATTGCAGCTTACGAGAAGAATGAGCATCTATGCTATGGGTGTGAATTTAAACGGGAAAGGGGGCTTGTGAAAGCAGGGAGCTCAACCCCTAAAGCCCGCCAAGCCTGACAAGGCTCCTCAGACTGCAGCAAATCATCCAGCGGTGGACAAATCCAACTAAACTGGCAAACCAGAGAATCTCCCTGCTTGAACAATGACGCCATCGGATGGTGGGTGGGTACTGACAACATAGGTCGTATCACCATCAATGGTGAATCCAGTCATGCTGTCTTGGATACTGGGGTCAATGTGAACCTCATCACACCTGGGTATGCAAAACACCACAACTTTCCAGTGTACCCACTCTCTGACCTCTTGGGCAGATCCCGTTCATCCTCCATCGAAGGAATTGGCAAAGCCCATCTCAACGTGGTTGGCTATGTTGTCGTTCAGGTCCAGGTAGATGCAGTGTGAGGGTACAATGAAGACACCATGGCCCTCATGCTCAGAAGTGACTCTGATTTTGCTGAACAGGTTCCTGTGTTACTGGGGACCCCGACATTGGATCGGGTCGTGCAGGTTATCAGGGAAAGTGAGATCGATACCCTAGCAGTGCTGTGGGCCAAAGCCCACATATCGCTGCTTATAAGGGTTCATTGACATCTTCTTAGATGGGCTGTAGCTAGAAGAGCATAAGGTCGGTCAACCAAAACGGAGTTGTCATGCAAAATGGTGGCCGAGGCTGTTAAAGACTCTGGCCCATCAGCTTTAGAACCAATGGAAGCTGAAATACAAGCTATGCAAGATGACCCATTGGAGTGGGAGGAGGTCGTGTACTTGAGTTCCGAGGTAAGCTTACCCCCATTCCAAAAGACCATAGTGAGAGGTTGTGTTAAGACAACCATCAGCGAGGGACAGCTGAACATCACCACCTCTGAGTTGCTTAGGAATGATGGTCGACTGCCCCCTGGGATAAGGTTCTGGTCAATGTACTTGACATTGAAGAAGGGATCAAAGAAGGTCTCCATCATTCTAGAGAACACCACAACAGCCAGTCAGTCCTTGTGGTCCGGGGTACCCCTGGCTTGAGTAGCCATGGGGAACCTGGTGCCCAACAAGTTCATCCTTCCCGGGGTGTTGGCTAAGCTTGACAAGGAACTGGGAGTCGAGACATGACCGGCGGCTTCTGAGCTTAATGGAGAATGATGGAAAGATGAGGTGTTGGAAAGACTCAACCTGTCCCGTCTTGAGGATTGGCCTCCACAGTTGGCTAAAAAGGCCCAAGCAATGATTCGGGAGTTTGCCGACATCTTCGCCCTTGACTTGACCGAGCTAGGTCATACAGACATGGTTCAGCATGAAATTGTGGTTGACGATGAGACCCCGATCAAGGAACGGTTTAGGTGTATTCCCCCCACATGGTGGAAGAAGTCCATGAACACCTGAAAGTAATGTGAGAGGCCGGCACTATTGCCCCCAGTGATAGTGTGTGGAGCAATGCCGTGGTGTTGGTCTGCAAAAAGGACGGTGGGCTGTGTTTCTGCATTGATTTCCGGAAATTGAATAGTCAAACCAAGAAAGACTCATACCCGCTGCTGCGTATACAGGAGACTTTGGATAATCTCCAAGGAGTGACCATCTTTTCCTGTGTCGACTTCCTTTCTGGTTTCTGGCAGGTGCCCATGGCGCCTGGGTCCCGAAAGTATACGGCCTTCACTGTTGGTAATTTGGGATTTTTCGAGTGTTGCCACATGCCTTTTGGCCTTTGTAATGCCCCGGTGACCTTTCAAAGGTGTATGCAGAATGTGCTGGGTGAGCTGAACCTAAACTTCTGCCTCATCTATCTTGATGATGTTATCATCTACTCATCCATGATGGAAGACCACTTAGTCCAGCTACGAGCAATATTCAAGAGATTGAGGCTTCACGGGCTACGTCTAAAGCTGTCAAAGTGCAAGTTTTTCCAGACGAAGATCATGTACCTCACTCATCACATCTCTAAGGAAGGTGCTTGGCCTAGTGAGACTAACATGGAAGCTATCCATAGGGTGAGAGAGCTGACCAACTTCACCAAGATAAGATCCTTCACGAACCTCACAGGACATTATCGATGATTCATTCCCGGGTTCTCACAGAAAGCCAAGCCACTCATGGACTACTTGAATGGTTCTGGAGTGACTAAGAAAAGGGAGACCATGGTGCTGTCAAGGAAGGCAAAACAGGCTTTCAAGGAGTTAAAGAAGGCTTTGGTGAACCAGCCGGTTTTACAGCTTGCTCAGTTGGACCGACCCTTCCTGTTGCACACTGATGCCTTGAAGATTGGCTTAGGAGCTGATCTGCAGCAGCAAGATGATGATGGGAAATGGCACCCAGTCACATATGCTAGTTGTACACTACATGACGCCAAGAAGAATTACCACTCGAGTAAACTTGAATATGTAAACTAGAATATGTGAAAGGCACCAAGAATGTGGCAGCTGATGTTCTAAGTCACTTGGAAGGAGAGAGTAAGTTGACCGATGTTGAGCTGGAGAAATACCATGGTGAGGCCCAAAGAGAGACTGAAAATGGTGAGTCACGTGACAATTTGGTGCACCTCAATGTGGACAACATGAAAGTGGTGCTAGATGGTGCTCTCATCGGTAGCACAGGGAGGGCAGAGGTTGACTCTCCCCTGGTCACTCAACATGTGCAAGCACGCTTCCTCCAGACAGGGATTGACAGTCTTTGGGAACAACCCCACTGCCAAGAAAAGGGGCAATCGACCCTAGAGAAAGGTGATATGTTGACCATGATAGTCAGAGTGGCCAAATATCAGCCAATTGAGTGAATAGACTGGCAACAGGCTCAGAGGGACAATTCGATATTGAACAGAGCGGCTGGCTGGGTACTGGGAGGAAAGGTCAGGCCTTTGGCCACAGCCTTAGGCGATGACTCCAAGACACCCGAGGGGCAGGCATATGTGAGAAGGAGGGATGACCTGGTGTACATCAATGGGTACCTTTATGTCAGATACATGCCCAGGGGAGAGACAGACCCTGTCATGCTGTTTGTTGTTCCAAGGTCACACCGCCAAAGAGCTATTGATGGGTGCCACTGCAACGCCAGACATCAAGGTCAAGATCGTACTCTTTTGCTACTCAGAGAGAGATTCTGGTGGCCAGGTTTGACTAGGCAAACCCGCAAGGCCGTCAGAGGTTGTAAACGCTGTATCAAGTTTGAAGCCCGGAGCGTCAGAGCTCCACTCATACCTATCTATGCAACTGTTCCCATGGAATTACTCCATGTGGATTTTACAAGCATTGAGCACCCGGTAGTGCTCAATCAGCAGCCTAAGGCTGTACCTGTATTGGTCTTTACCGACCATTTTACAAGGTTTGCTTTAGCATTCAAGATGAGCGACTACACATCCCGAACAGTGGCTGATGTGCTGTACAAGCAGATCATCACACTCTTCGGAGCCCCGGCCAGGCTCCTCAGTGACCAAGGGATGTGTTTCACAAGTACGATCGGCAAAGAACTCTGCAAACTGCTGGGAGTCGAGAAATGCCGCACAAGCACCTATCATGCACAGACTAATGGTCAGGTGGAAAGAATGCACCAAACAGTCATGAGAATGATAGGAAAGCTGTCGGGTGACAAGAAACTCAACTAAGGGGACCACTTAGCCGAGGTCATCCAGGCGTACAATGCCATGAGGGCCAATGTCACTGGCAACAGTCCTTTTTATTTGATGTTTGGACATCCACCACGACTCCCCCTGGATTTCTATTTCCCAACCATAAGAGGAGATCTGAAACCCAGGCGAGTACCAGAATACGTTGCCACCCTCCTGGAGCATTTGAAGCTCACTTTCAAGGAAGCTTGCAGCATGCAGGAATGGGAGGCAGAATGACAGAAAAGGTACTACAACAAAAACACAGGGTCGGCTGTGCTACAGTCCAGGGATGTAGTCCTAATGCAGACAGACACGTTCATAGGCAAGTGCAAGATCAAAGATAGATGGGGTGATACGCTGTACATCATTGAGTCTCAGCTCATGGGCGGTCTCCTGGTGTACAGAATTAAAGATGAGTCAGGAAGGACGAAAACAACTCATCGTAATCGCTTGCTGTTTGTCTGCTTGACTAAAGAAGAGACCAGTGATGGGGCAAATATTAGCCCAATCCCACTGGATGGACAAGTCCTAGTCTGCTTTGTAACCCCTGAGATGACAAACCCCAAGGTAGACAATCCGATGTTGGATGGAGAAAGTTAGCCACATGAGCAATGTGGGCAGGCTCTGGCTCCTGAGCTACCCAGAGCAGTATGTTGGGCATGGATCTATGGGCAGTACAGGCCCATACCATGGGTGAAAGGTGAAGCACCTGAGACTAAGATGGAGCCCATCTCCCCAGACCCAGTGCCCGACTGCAGTGATGCCGATAAGTCCACTGTGACCTTGAGTGACATGGCTGAAGGAGACATCAACTAGAACATTGAAACCCATTTAGAGGGATACACTAGAAATGCTGGCCTTGATGATAGGGGTGAACTCAAACTGTAGTTCGAGATCGACCATATCCTGATGAGAGAAACTCCCTGCCTATTCAAGCATGGATAGTCGCCTACTGCCCGACACGAAACCCAAAGCTAGCATGATCAGTGCCTGGTGGCACTGAACTTCAGTGGGGGAAAGGGCCATGGTGGGCAGACACACAAGCCTGCCTGGACACCAGGAGAGTCGGGTACCATAATCAAACTTTCTGCACTGGTGAGAGCTCATGAGCCTCATACCCTACTTCCCACCCCCACAACACCATGGAGAGTGTGTCTCTCTAGGTTGTGTGCATGTCATACCTCAAGTATGAACCATGTATTTGTACATAATTGTGTACATAGTCACATTACTTCAAGTTGCTATTTGCTATTGTTATTACATTCATCTACTTATGTTACTGAGCATAGCTGGACTCAATCTACATTATGAGTGAGAGTGACAAAGACACAACACGTGAGCTGTAATAAAAATAACAGTTTATTGCATCGAAAACAATTACAAGTAAATGACTTGAGTAAAGTATTTGGTCTATGATCTGAATACTGGACATCTATAGTCAACTAAAACCATGTAAATTGTCCATATAAAAGTGAGGGAGTCTTTGACTCCCATAAAATGCCTTAAAGCTAGAAAAATACGAGTAATGCAAGTATCTAAAAGGCGGCTTATGGCCACCAAGACCGTTCAACAAACACTTAACAATTAAGAACACTTGTGGTATAGTCTGTATAATCCGATTATTACTGGGCAATATTGGCCTGTATAGTCCAATTACCATGGCAAGAATGGCTGTGACCATGCATCGACTGCAAGCAGATGGAGTGGAGGGAGATGTATTCACCCTCAGGAGAACTCAAGGACCTTAGGTCACCTGCTGTGATACACAGCTGGGTTCAGGAGTTTGGTCACTGACCTCTGGATGAACCTTCTCGAGGTGCTGCCTGATGTTTAGAGGACTTCGCCAAGAGGGAACGAGATCACTCCCATGCTTGTTGTGTGGCTTCTTCTTACAATGACCACATATTAACATGCACCGGTAGTGTTCGGCCAGGATATGGGCTGCAAACGTCTCTGCCTTGGAGTTTATGTAGCTGCAGTAGGGGCAGAAGTGATGTCACATCCACATACCGGTAATGTTGTGTGAAGACAGGGCAGTCGAGTTATGCGGAGGCATCAACAGCGCGTCAAATGTCATATCCCATTTACTAGTGACTATGTAAGCCAGATACTGCGTGGGATAGGTGCCATCCTCTTTCTCTTTATTGTTTTACCTGGCTTCGTCCCAGTGGCTTGAACCTCGGTATAGGGTTGGTTGGCACTCTTAATCCATGTCAGCCAGTCGGCCTCTGTCAGTGTCAAAGTGCAAACCTTGGACCAATGTCTGAGAGCATAGGTGCCCCGAAGTTCAGCACTAGTGACGGTCGTTATCTTGGTATCCGACCAACGGGATTCTTCCCGTAGCTTGTCGCAAAGGAAGATAGCCTCCTTATCATCCTCTGCCCATGACTTTGGCCGTTGCAAAGCTGCTGTGGCCATGGCCTTGGCCTTGACGGATTCAGGAGCTTGCTTCTTATTCTTATTCTTCTTCTTCGATTCGTCAGACATGTCACCGTCCTCCCGCACCTTGTGTTCCTTCTTTTTCTTCTTGCCACTCTGGGCAGTGTTGCCATTGGTTTCGCTGTCATCTGGGGATGTGCCAGGATCCTCGACCAAATCCTCTTCATTGTGGAAGGGATCAACGTCGTCATCATCCTCCTGATGGGACGTTGAGGGTATGACTCACTGGGCTCAGGGATAGTCGTCATTCTCCATGATATCGGACCTGGTCTTCTTGACTCCAGTTGAAAGACTATGACCTGGCGGGCTCGTAGCCCCATGTTTCCCAGGACTACTCAGCGCACTAACCAAGGGAGTGGGTGCTCCTCCCGAAAACTATTTGAGCCATCCACCATAGGCCGATGAGGTCAGTGTGTTGGGTGCCAAGCCGGAGAGTAACTCATAGCTGGATATGGGATCGGTCCCATACCCGAGCCGGTGGTAGTCACTAAGGTCCTCGGACGGGTGAAATGGAAGGATTCTGTGTGTGGTGTGGCATTGGAGGTAGTCAGCACTAGACCCATTGAACTGGAAGTCATGGCTGGCGGCATCCCTCTGGGGTTGTCACCTTCATTGGCCATGTCCCGTGCAGGAGTAGGAGCAACGTTCCGCCTGACCAACAATTCATTGAGTGGTCATCCAAAGATCATCCTGTCCCCATACGAGTGGCGCACACTGGGTACTGACCTTGCGGTCTCTGGTGGGTACATGATACTCGAAGGAAGTGGTTTAAAGTCCAATCCACAGGCAATCAGGTCTTGGGCGAGGTCACCCATGCGACCATACTTCCGGGATAAGGCTAGACCTCTTATGACCATGCCCATGTTGGTCATCATGTCCCTGCACACCACTTCCAGCAACTCTGTCCACGCTGTTTTGAGTTCCAACATGCGAGCACTCATGGCATCATTAGTCGCCTTCCGACCTTCCAGGTCATGATCACCGATCAGACGGACGAACTCGTCTTCTGGCATATCAGGGTTGGTGATCATCGCCTCCCACATTTTGTCAATGGTCTTCTTGGATTCTTCCTCGAAGATAGAGTTCAGGTTGAACGTTAGGCACAAGTCTTCTAGCCAACAAGCTTGCATCTTGAAGTCGTACAACATCCTAGCTCGGTAGCCCTCCAATAGAAGGTTGCCCTCATAGATTGAGACATATTGGGAGCCAGGGTTGTCTTCCATGGGCGCCATGTATCTGCAGCTGTCAAGCGAAAACCCATCTTGGAGACCGTAAGCATAGTTGGAGCTCTGCACCTGGCCGAGCTTATCCATGTCCAAAAGGATTGCGTCCTGAACATGATCACCGACACTGATCACCTGCATGACATTTCCCTTGGAGCCCAAGTTATCCACGGGATCTGAGTGGTAGGTCATGTAGACTGGAGGGCCACTCCTAAGTTGAGAGAGACGGGTTTGGTTTGCCTTGGGCATGTTTGACATATCAAACCAGACATCGAAAGGAACCACGGCATACATGTCCTTGTTTAAGTTCATCTCTTGTGCGACAATCTGTAATAGTGGCATGGGGGGAGCTAAGCCCTCCCCGGCAGTTAGCACCACCTCCATCTCAGGTGACAAGAAGTGTGCGAGTATGGGGATAGCACTGGCGCTGAACAAGGACAAACAGCCTAGCACCCCCACTGTCCCGAGTGCTGTGCACATTCCACCACACTCGACTATACAGACAAGATCGACCATCGATGAATCTCAGACTATCCCAAAGTCAATAAACACTGTAGAGCAAAGCAAAACTACATGAAGGACCACAGATCCTAAGTACTACTTCGCCAGTACCGACATCAGATATCACGATGGGCCACCTGTAGATGGTGCCACTCTGGCTCCAACCTCTGAAGGCCGGCCATCATGATCAAGGAGTGAGAAATCACCTCATCAACAAGAACAGTTAGACCAAAGCCGCCAGTCTACCCAACGTCATCGATCTTCCAGCAGGGTGCATCATCGATCTTCCAGCAGGAGACGATCCCGCTCAGAAGCTGAGGAACATGAGTGTGACCGTCGTAGGTGCTTACGTGACCTACGAAGTCTCATGCCTCCGACAGCATCCAGATGAAGGCAGTAGAGACTGGGGTAAGACTCTTTTTTTCATGCATCCTAATGTACACAACATAGTCGCCAAAAGAATGAAGTACACGTTCGACTTCTTTGAGAGGGCAAGGATGGATCATGACTGCATTTCCCTTTTCCGGATCCCGGAGCCCACTTCTCTAAGGATCGGTGAATTTATGTCGCCCCGATTCCACGACCCTGCTCGAAAGGACAAAGCCGCTCAAGACAAGCCTGAAGACACAGCAAAGGCATGGCTGTATGCCTATGGTGGGGCTCTGCTCTACCAGGTAGCAATGGTCGGTATGTTCGACGCCAGCGAATACAAGTTGTCAGGCAATGCTGAAAAGAACCTGCCCAAGTCCGTGAAGGAGCTGTGTCACAGCACTAAACGCATTCATGACCTCGGTTACGGTGGTTTCTACACTGCCCTTTGTAACCGGCAGGAAAATGCTCCCAACCCCTGTCCTTTGGACGGAGAGTTGGCCGAGCTATCTCAGCTCCTTTTCGGGGAATTTCACATGAATACTCACCCAAAACCAAGAAAAGGTCAAGGTGACATTATCAAAGCTCATACAGAGGACACACAGCCTCCATGCCCTGGACAGCTTGCCACTGAGAAGACAACTCCTGGCGACGTCGAGAGACCGGGCAGGGTTACCAGTCCACCGAAGCCTCGGGGAGACGACGTCACTGCTGACACCTTCTGCGATACAGAAACCGAACTAGGCACCATGGGAGGGATAAACGAGGAATTGCTGGGGGTCTGTGAAGAACTTCTAGACCCAATGAAGCAGATGTACCAAACCTATGTGAGCAGTCAGGAGGTCGAGCAGTCACCCAAGGGCCTTACCCCGATTGCACCCCATATCGTGGAGTCTGACATGCCCCCACTCATGGACATGTTCGAAAAACATGCTGATGATGCAGCAAGACGTGGCTCTCCAGCCGACTTGCCGGCAGAATCTGCCTGGCTAGAGATGGATGTCGAACTGACGCTCAAGAACACTGCAGCTGTGCTACTCCGGGACAAGATGTCTTCGATTGCGATTAATTAGTGTCGATGATCCAATGATAACAGTTAGAATTGATTATCCCGATTATTTTCAATTCACCAATCAATACATCGGTATTCGATTCTACACTTATGCGTGCTGCCGAGTCAGGGTCGTGTTTCAGACTGTTACAACATTAAAGTCAAGCTTATTGGACATTTATTAGGTAAACAATGAGACATAAATCCTGACTATTGGTGGAATACAAGGATTCTGTGTTTTATAACAACTGGAATGGGCCAATGTACAAACAGACAATTCTATCTGTTGAAGGAGAGAAGAGCTGAAAAATTAGCGATTTAATCATGTGTTGTGATAAAATTATTTCAACCACACCAAAAATGGAAAAAAATTGGAATGCAATAAAACAGGTTTAAGGTCATAACAAAAAATTAAAACGTGATAAAACATTAAGCAAGTTGAATTACTGAATTACGAAATATGTTCTATATTCTTATTATAGAAATATTTGCACAGAACGAGGTGCGATCTTACCAATTGTTACAATTCATTTTGACGACTTCGCCAAGTGAGTAAACTCTGCCATAATGCACACAGTTATCTGAAAAGAAATTAAATTGGAGTTTTTTCTTCCGTTTGTGAAAAAATGAATGAAGATATACATTAAAAAGGGCAGGATGAGTGTTTGGACATCGGAGGAAAGTTGCCATCGATGATCGATGCGTACGATTGGTTGATTATCCGGATAACTGGATACATTAACTCCCAGGTGTAATTTATCTAAAATTGACTAAAACAGTCCGTACTGACTAAAATCTTGACCAAGAGCTTGGAATTAACTATCCTCGTGCTGATGTCAGTACTGTGTAGTTTTTGTACAGAAAGTAACTTGAGCAAGAGACAGTAAATCTGCAAAATTACACTTCAGGCAATGCGCATTCATTACTGAAAAATTGTAATTTTCCACTGTAAAGGTATCAACTTTACATGTGCCAACGATGGTGTCTATTATCCGACATTTTACAAAACCTATCACCCAGTCCTTTCAGGAATATAACTGAAACATTTTGAATTCCTATTCTGTGTGAGAGTTTTCATACATTCAGCATGCATAAGATGAAATTGACTCATTTTGGGAAAATGGAACATTATATTGTACTTCTTAAGCGAACCGTGTGAATTTACATTGCCTTCACATGAATATTATTTCATAAAATACATGTACAATCCTTAATTCTTCATCCCACTGAATTTCGTAACTGTTTTCAGTGTTCAACAGATGAAACCTCGTCTTACATTTCCTCCTCTACGATTCCACCTGTTAAAATGTAGTTTAATCGCCACCATGTTGATGGACTCCTCTCAGACAAAACAGATGCTGTATCAGATGTCCATGATCCGTGCATCAGGTGAATTTCGGATCCTGACTTGCACATACCACAATAAAAACGGCAAAAATTGGTAGCAAAACCACTCGATTTTTTTATCGTAATGTCTCTGATTGATTGATAGCAGTTTCAATATTCATGATATTAAAACTTAAAATTAAACGATGTGAATGAAAAGTTCTAATTGTCGTCAATGAAATTTACATATTGATCAGTGAATAGATGTATCAGTGAGTTGATAAAATTCTTTGACAGATATTCTATTGTTATTTATTAATTACTTCTCATAAAATTAATGTGGTTTCAAGGACAGTAAGAATTTACGGTGGTCCGATTAAGATCATCAATTTGAATTCTGACTTCACATTTACTTGAAGATTACTAGCTCTCATTTGCTCTTAAATCTTGGTTTATAACTCACCTGCACTGCACAAAAGGAAAAAAACCTGTAAATTAGAAACATACGCATCTAACTTAGTTGCAAAATTCCTTGATTCATGTACAAGGAATTAAGTAAGCTGTGAAATTGTTGACAGATTGCGTCTTGCGTTGGAATACATGTTCTGTTACATATGTATAAAAAACATACTGTTGCTTACATCTTCATCAGCACTAGGGTATTTTGCATTAGGATTTTTTAAATTGGAATTTCGGTTATTCAATGATAAAAATCGTATACCATCAATTTTAGAACAATAGGATTTCACTCTGCTTTTATGCGCTTCGATAGAACAGCTATGGATTTTTGCGTTCTCAAGCGTTCGAAGTAGATAGAAATTTTAGGAGCTGTGTGTGAGAGACCAACAAAAATGTAAAGCAATGTTCTTATATGTTAGGAAAACTTAGGAGTAGCAGTTGTACACTTCCAGTTAAAAAGCCATCTTTGCTTTTCCTCAGTGCGGCTTTTTGAAGAATTATACCAATAGAGATTTTTCTTATCAAGTTGTATGTACTGATACAATCATCCAAAAAATAAAATTAAATAAAATTAAAAAATTAAAAAAGTTAAAACATGAAAATGAATAATTATGTAGAGTTAAAATTCGCCTTCCGTTTCGGGGAAATTAACCTAATTTTGTAGAAAAAATAAACAAGAAAACCTCTATTGTTCGAAAGTGTTATTTAATTGCTCTTTCCATTTTATAGGAAATTCATTGATATTCAGTCTGTATCTCTTCCATACATTGGACATGACTCTTCCATTCGTATTTCTGTTGTATTGATCTCAGTTTAGTTTTGACATTCGTATGAGTATGGATACATTCGAAAGCCGATTACAAAAGAGTGTGAATTATTTTGTTTCCATCATGAATATTAAATTCTGATTTCATTCTATTGTTTTGAAATGAATATAATTGGTAAAGAATTCTTTAAAAAAAACCGTTTTGACACACAACGAGTTATCAAAGTTAAAGGTAATTGAACTTGATATACATCAGATATTGCCATTAACGGTATCCATTTTAACTTTTTAAACTTTAAACTTCCCAGCCAAAACTCCTCTGAGAACTCAGCCAATTTTGGCGTGAGTTATCGCTTAAGTGTGCCATCACATTGTGATGATGAGAAGCATCCCCAGTACAGGGTCGCTCACAATCCTGTCCTCTAACAGAGGGCTGGTACCAATTTTACGCATTGGTCTGAAGCATTTGTGCCCAGTTCAGGTAATTTCCTCTTGTTCTTAGTGCTTTTAAATTACACATTCGAATCTGGAGCTCTTTTATCTCCTCTATTGCTCGTCAGAATGGCCAATCAGAGCTTCAATTAAAGCTGGGACAGAACAGGCTAAATTATTGTTTGCGTTTATAAGTTTTGCCTCAAACAGATCCTGGTAAAAGGGACTGGACAGTGATAGATGCTGATCAGACAGATGGATGGATTTATCCTAAACTGGACTCACCGAACATTAATTTTATTCCAACACTCTTGGTATGTTCGCGGTTCAATGGTTTTCTGAGGTAGGTCTTGACACAGTGTGGGTGTTTTTCAAATTACCTGCTTTCCTAAATGTATAAAATGCCATTCTGTCTGAAGGCGTTAGCTGTTTTATATAAAATTTAAAGCAATTAATTCAGCAATTGCTTACTTGTGAAAATTTACAACTTTCTGGAGACAGAAATAATGTATACAAGAATTTACAATTGTCTTTCGACAATTTTGTTAATCGAAATCTGGCAATTGGAAGTTACTTAGGTGCATCACAATCTCTTGTTTCTAAATAACAATTTATCTTTAAATATAAAGTCACTCTTCTACTTTGATTTACCTTGACGTGACATTAAACCATGATTCATTAAGGGAATTGAAAATGATATGCTGTTAGACAGGCATTGCATGGCCTGTCCTCTCAAATAAGTCAAGATAAGTAACAGATAACATATGTACTTCCTTCCCTCAATTAGCTGAACAAACCTTTGAAATTATCTACACTTCAAGAATTGTTTTACGGTGCGAAAAGACGTCTCCAATATTGCAATCTTTACAATTGCTGAGGTAATACGAAAAGGAGTCACAATACCCTGGCAGATAAGATTAAACGTTCAAGTTACGGTGTTGTGTACCGCTGCTTTCATCGATACATTCAAGGTTTTTTTTAAATGAGTAACATTTCCTGAATATTAAGGATATCACCGTAAATATATGCAAAACATATATGTGTACCATTAACAAAAATATGTAGAGTGACACACATGACTTTCAAAACCAATAATAAGGTTCTGAAATACGTTTTATTGTGGACACATAAATATTTATGAATTCTTACAAACTAAAACCAGCTAGACTTTTTTAGGAAAGCTAAATTAAAAATCTAGATAAACCTTTTGTCAAAGGTAAGGTCCAATCCATGAACAAGCCATTTTCTATCCCATATTTTCGACAATCCTGAAATAAAAGAGCGTTTAAAATTGTCTTTTCGGAACTCTATGAATTGTATTTCCTGCTCTGTGTCCCTATTATGAGTTATGAAATATAATAGCAGTTAGAAAAGCTGCATTATTGCTGCGACGTAGGATTTGTGGCATTTTGAGAGAACAGAATTTCTAACTGCGTTTTTTATTCGAATAGAATTTTGTTTCCAAAATGAAGAAGCATGATAGACAATTTTCCCCTTTGTGGTGAACTTTGAAATATATTGTAAACAATTCTTTTCTTTTATCTTTCATATTATTTGTCCAAGATCACATTAAAAATTAAGACCTTATTTCCCTTTGAGTTTGAAACATGACTTGATAACATGACAGATGGTCCAATTATCTGCATTATGAAGTGGATATAAAATATTTACACAAATGATATGTTTTTTGACATGTTGCATGACATAACTCCTACCTGAATAAGATTTCTAAAGTTGTTCTCGACAATTTCTTTCATTAAAAAATGCGACTTTGTAGATCACATTTGTAAGCTTTTCTTGGAGATGAATTATTAGAAATGCAGTGTCTTGCAGGGTACTTGGGAGGGTGAAGGGTAGTGGCCTATGCTGTGCTTTTAGAGACAACAAAGGAGCAGGGTAAATTTTTTATTGTTACCAGTGTTTTTCTGAGATGGTCTTCAAGTGATATTTGGGTGTTCAAGAAGGAATGTTTTGTTTAATGACCTTCATTTTGGGAACAAATAATGGAATTTCACGCAGCGTCTTTAACTTGGTAAAGCGTCTTACCAAAGTAAGTACAGTTCCTGAGCTGTTAAACTTAACATTTTGCAGTAAGTACGTTTGTACTTTCTGTGCTCCCGATAACACTGCAAATTGTAGGGTGACCGTGATACACAAATTTGGCGGGTGGTCGGTATTTTGGCCCTCTGGTCCAGTAGTGGCCCTTGCTTAGTGCTTCAAGCAGTGAAGTGGTGACAGTGGTGAAGTAACCTCCAACACCCAATAGACGGTTATTGTATCTCTCAATAAATCTGAAGCTGTCTTGTACAATAATAAATGATTTCATTTGAGAGTTGAGATTACTGCATTTATTACTGTCCTATTTGAAGAAGTTTGACATTTTATTGGTCCAAGGAGACACTCATCTGACAAACGTACCAGACATAACACAAAATAGATTGGTGCAGACATTTTCAGATGTTTGTCGTAGACCTTTCGTTGTCTTGATATCTTTCAAGTAAAAGTTACAAGACGTTGGAAGTTTACTTTAGAGTATTCTTTTGCATAATCAACAGTACAAGAAATAAATTTCCACTCAGACCTTATCAAATAAGCGCATCAGTAGAAACTCAGAATTTAACAATTTCAAATTATAAACAAACAAGTCCTGAGTTAGTGCAAATGCTGGGCAATATACCATCTCAGATCTACATACTACCCTTCTCCCTATTGTGTTTAGAGGTATTTAGTGTAGTTAACACTTGACACAGAGAATAATTTAGACTAGTGCAGGTGTTTCTCCTGCCAACTGGGTCAAAAGAAAAAACTTTTACAATGTAATTGCTATTGTACCCATAATTATTATGCGTTTTTCTTTTCTGTCGAGCCATCGTGTTGTATTCTTTGCAACGGTTTTAGGTCGTGGTGACTCGCAGTGGTACATAATACAAATTTGAAATCTTACGGCAAATTCCCAAAAATGACTAGGCTTTGGATCTAGCACTTTTAAAACAACAATTTCCATATCACTTGCTTATTTCAAATCACGTCTGATCACATGACTAGGAAAACACTTAACAAATTGTCACCTCTGTTAATAAAATGTTCTGGAATGCAATGCGTTTTCGGGAATGCTGTGATTGTGTTATGTATCCATTTCACCAAGTGCAGCGCAGAAACTTGTCTTCATTCTTATGCAAAGCATTCTGTAAGTCTCCTATGAAGAGACATGAAAACAACTTCTGCCTTTAAAAAATCTTCTAAATTTGATCTCCTCTTCACTTGATCTCATATTAACCAGTTTCAAGTTTTCAGCCTTGAGATTGATTCATTTCGCTGCAATAGAATTCTACGCTGTGTATTATTTTTCGAACAAAAACATAAATAAAGTGCAGGGAACAGAAATTTCATCCTTAGCTGAGTAAAGAATCGACCAGGCAAGGTATGATGCAAAATCAGGTGGTGGGAGGACAAATGGGTGACTACAAGACAAAATGAATTGCATACACAGAAAACAGAACATGTTTTGGCAATAGCTGAATAGTTTTCACTTGATTTTGTGACTTATAGTTGAATTTAGATGTAAAAAAAAAGAAGCAAAACAGTGTATTATAAGCTACATGCAACCCATGTAAATGTACTTGCATTCTGAGCTAAGCACAGAAAGACTTCATGAAAGATGAAAATGCAATAGCTGAGTTTTTGAACCCTCCAAAAATGATGAGCTATGTGTAAATAGTTTCTCTTTACTAAAATGGAAAATATTACAATAATTTGTGTATCCTTATTATCTACTAAATCTCCATCTTCTTCTGAAGTGTAGGCTGAATATTTCATTAAAGGATGGTTTGATTTAAGCATCGATTTTGATGGATACTAATTTTTTATTGCACACCCAGCTATAGCCGTTCCACCCCTTCAAAATGCTTCTTGTATTTACTTTAAAACGACGATGTTTTTTCAGTTTGGTGAGACAAATAATACAAATCTAATTTATGCAATTGAGTTCTCATGCATTTTGCTTATGTCATATTAACTGCACACCAGAATTCGGAATATTCATTTCATTTTTGGCTAATATGACATTTATCTGCTGAGTGGAAGACGAATTGCAATGTCTCGTCATTTGGCAGATTGTTTTGTTCTGTTCATTGACTATGAAGGTGAATCTAAACATATTGATACTGCCTTCTATTTACGGATTCCTACCTAGGAAGTGCTGACTCCTATTTTATCAACCTTTATGCCCTGAACCAAAATGTAAACAAATGCATGACCTGGACACAACACAAAAGAATCATCCAAGTGCAAG
>JBCAUI010084991.1:0-19539 GCA_038406195.1 Haplosyllis anthogorgicola | reverse complement strand
TCTTAATTTATCATAAAAATAATAAACAAAGTGAAGGAAATGCTAAACTTATGATAAAATGCAAAATTTTCAATGTCATAAAATGACTGACACTTTACGGCAATTAAAAGGTGCAATCCCCTTTAAACAGTCACTTCGGTACAAATGAATAAGGACCAAAACTATTTTATGCATGGCTTCCTTTTCTGTAATATTGTTACTTCAATGAAAGCAAGTGAAATTTTGAAATGAAACTTTCAATGCAAACGTTATAAATTTACCACATCTATTTTAAATATATTAAAGTTCATTACTGGTAACGCTAAAACAATACATTGACGTCCAATTGTACATGAAAATTAAAAGGTTAGTAGCAGGCTAATATGCTGACTGTGTTGAGAGCGCACTTAGACGAGCCAACTAGGTTTTAGCACAATCAGCTATACAAAGTTCTTTGTTGAGATATATATTTTTTAAAGTTTTTTATTGGACCAGGGTTCATTTGTGGCCACTGATTACCCCTGTTTTGGCCTTCGTGTGACCGTCCCCATGGGTTTTAAATCCAGGGTGGATCTCTTGTCTGCACTCTATCTTACTTGTGTGCGGTGATCCCGAGGGTCACGTCTGGTGCGACACCTGCCTTTTCCACCAATAGGGGTGTAAGTTCTATGTAGATTTAAAATGACATTGTTGATCTGACTGTAAACTGACAACAATTAATGAAAGTGATTTCTGATTCTGCTTTTCAGGAGTGAAATCATGTCTCCGTGAATTCAATATGATTACAAATTCCATGAAATCGCGATAAAAGAATTCTTTTATGGCAATTCATTCAGTCTGCATAAAATTCTTTCTCTTATATCAAATTAATCTGTCAAAACACAGACGAGGTAAGGCTCCTGCTTTGTTCCATGGCATTTACAGTCTGAAGTGAGCATCCTTAAAGGGAAGTGACATCAACAACTCCTCATGGGGAAAAAGCAACTTTTCAAATAAGAAGGTACGCACTATGTTTGATGGCGCGAGATTACAGGAACATCATGCGTTGCGAGATATTTTGTTCACTTGAGATATCTTCCTGTTACAAATGATAAATCGCAATCATAAAGACAATTGGGATCCTCCCTGGCACCGGTTATGAATCGTACAGATCTGTATAAGTCTGTACAGGCGGTTAACTTTCTGTACATTGTCTTTGAACAATAAAGGAATAATAGTACCGAGGTTGCAAACTAAAATAACTATAATGCGGTTCCGTATACTTAGTATAAAAGAACAGCGGCAAAATTTATAAAAATCTAAAAGTTTTCAGCGTCAGACCAGGAATCAAATACGTACAAATTCAGCTCTGTTGTGTTTAATTAATTAGACATAAACAGCAAAACTCAATTCCATCATTTTAGTCTACACTGTTTCTGTCATCAAATTTAAATACGAAAGCAGTAAGAGTCTGAAAGAAATGCACTGCTTAGGGTATTTTAAACAGGAATGTGCAGTAAACATATCGCTCACATACAACTCGTGACCGTCTCTATTACCTGAGGAAATTACACGTTCCCTTTTATGTGCTGCTTGATGTCACGGGATTACCATTTACGAAAGGAGATTTTATACATAAGCTCGTAGAGGTGGCTTAACATTGCGCCATACATCTAAAATATTGGCCTCAGTGACGCAATAAAGATAATGAAGGAGTAGGGAAATTATATCTAGCAGCATCATAACACAGACGATGTTGGATTTAATGTAGCTGAAGTAACGGACTGAAGTAACTAAACAGTGTAAAGTAAAGCATTGCCGTAAAAGTGAAACATAATAGATAAGAAATATGGTCATACTGAAAATAACGGAGTTGTCTAAGAAAACACTTCAATTTATTTTCAAGATAGGAAAACGACGAATAGAAAGTCCAACGCTGAACCAGATGAACTTGAAGATAACATTCAACGCTTCGAAAATAATGTTACCGTGTTGGAGAAATTCTTTCCATTTCCATTGTTCAAGGAGAAATAATGGACTTGATGAGGATCAGACGTGACCTTGATCTAAAAGTGCAAGAGCAGCACTTTGGTGGAATGTGACCTAATTCACGGATGAACAGTACAAAACTCAGACCTTGAAATATCCCCTTTAATAAGCTACGTCATTTGATTTTTGTTGTTTTCGTTTTGTTTTTTTTTCCAAATTTTTGTACAGAGAAGTAAATTCCCAAATGTTCTGTGACCATTGCCGTTGTCCTGCGATTGTGGCCTTCTATCCCCCTCCCAACACCTTTTGTGCTCTGTATTACCTAATACTGTACTGTACACGGGTGATAAACAGGCGGACATCAACCGTTACATACGCAGACACGACCAAAGGTCGAACCCAGGATCTTCCGGTCACCTTAACGCGTCACACAACAATACGAATCTTTGATTTCTAACGTTCATCTGTTGAATTTCAAACGTTAACAAGGTGGAAAAAGTGAAAATTGAATACATTAACCGAATTCCAACTTTCTTCAAGCGTATGATTTGTTGTTCACACGTGTTCTGGGTATAATTAATTGTATTATTTTAATATTATGTAAACATATGAAAAAAGTAAGTCAATCAAGTTAATCAAAGTGTGTAAAAGCGAAAAGGTCGAACGGTTTTTAAGTCAATAGTCCAAGACTTACTGTTATTGAAAAACAGTAGAAATTACAAACAACTAAAATCTCGCATTCAATGGACCTTGACGCCGATAAAAATAGACAAATGAAGTCTATAAGACGTATGAGGAAAACTCTTTTGACACACAGTTGGGGGGGCAAGCGGAATTTCTTTGTTGTGACAGGAACTTAGCCTTGTGTATGATCTCGATGCTTACACAGTATACCAAAGTATGATTCTGCGTCGGTAACTAAACTGTCAAGCTGTTAAAATGTTATGGTTTCAACAGAAACATCGACGGACATGCGGGCATTAAAACTTCGTCCTAAAGTTTGTTAGTCATGGGGATAAACGACTACAGCCAGAGCACATAAACCGAAACTTCAACATTCAGTTACTTTTGTTACAGACATTATCCCACAGCCGAGATTAAACATACAACCGTTCTGTCTTTGCATAGACCACATTGCCAGAACGTAAAGCTCCTTAAATGCCATTACGGAATACAATAAATATCATTAGACTATATAAGGCGGAAACAAGTATTTCTCCAGCAATCGTATGACTTAATGACATACTACCCGCAAACTAATTACTTATTATTCATACTTTTAGATGTTACAAATGTAACACTACTTAATCTTTGCTGGAAATGTTCTATTTACAGACATTTTATATTAAAGGTGTACGTATGCTTCTTACTAAAAACAAATTCATTCGTGGCATTAACACCACAGTACAATAAATGGAAACATTTTCTTTAAACCAACATTTTGACATTACAATAAAACTACTCCTTTGTGGCTGCCTCAAATTATTAACCCATTTCTATCATTATCATGCCCTGTTTTGCAACAATTCTTGGATTTCATCCCTAAAGTAAAACCATCTTTTAAATTCTAAACCCCGCAAATTCACAAGTGGGAGTAAACCTATTTTAAAACTGAAATGTGGATAAATGAATTAGTAATTCCAACGTAAATAATTTGAAATAACGTCTATTTTGTATTCGGAAATTACATTTCATTCTTCGAAAATGGTATCACAATTCAATACAAGCAGTTTTTCTTTTCAGGTATGAAAAATTTGAATATAAACTTCTGTCGAAAGGCGTGTGGCAATTCTGTTCCAAACAACTTCGATCAAAGAACAGAATCTCTGTATTTTCCCCTTCTTTCGCCGCATGCTAAAATGTATTCGCCCAAAATGCCAAGCGAAAAAAGACCGATAGCCGTATTGTGGTCTTCATGTTGCGTTATGTTGGTATTAAAATGCAGACAAAGTGGATATTCAAAATTTTACCATCATACTTTGCGTTACTTATTGGATCTAATCTCAGAAATCAACAACAAGCATCTAGAAATAGGTTCAACACAATTAGCTTAAAGATTGACAAATACGCATTTTATATTAACACATGAGGGGATGTTACAGGTTCATATCCGTCGCTGATGAAAACAACATTGTATGTTAGACTTAACATCTAATAAGGGTTCTATGATTTCCTCAATCCTTCTAACAGAAAAAATGACAAGCTTTTACTCCCACTGCGAGTGACCCAGAAAAACAATTCTTTATTAGGTTCGTTATCTCTGACTCAAAAAAGTAATTTAAATCTCAATATAGAAGGGACAGAGATAAATATGTAAAATTATTGGCAAGAATATTGTTTGTGAGAAATATATGAATTTATTACTATCATTACTATTCCTTTTGATTTCTGACATTATGTATTTTACTATCTAGAAAAAATTGAAACCTGCATAGATATCATTCTGCCCAGCTGCAAATTCTATTTGCGTGGGAGTTATCTTGAAATACGCAAAACCAAAAACCAATAGGTCAACCACTGCACTAAGAAACAGAAAGTGTCAAGCCATTGCGATCCCAGTTCACAGATAATATAATGTTCGTTTGAAATCCATACATCAAAGTGACCATTTCATGAGCCTGCTCTCAGTCCAGAAAATAAGCGTAATATGAATTTATTCCTTGTTCTTGTGATAGCAAGAAGTTCGCATTAAGTCTAAGCCGAATTACTGAGAGAAATATTTAGTTCTGTCATACGGCCAAGAGTTGACTAGTTGAGTAGACTTGTACCATCCTTTTTCCTGCACTGGCATGCTTCTTTGACGGGCATCATGTTTCTTGTCCAGTTAGTATCACATAAACGGTACGTCGGAGGTTTGTTTAATGAAGAGAAGGATACATAAATAACTGGTCGCACATTTTTGGAACAATTTGAATCTGATAAAAATGTGAAGTGACAAACAAAACTGCGACATGAAAGTTACTGACAACTTTCCCCGTCTGGTGCGTGTTTTATAGACTGTATCATAGTCCTGTCAATAGTCATAACGAACATCATCACATGACACCAGGTGAAAAATGTTATATGTGCAGAGTTTATTTTCTGGAATGTATATAACTGTTTATTTCTATGTAACGTTTCGGTTGTTAGAGAATTAACTATTCTGTTGTCAGTAATAAAGTTCGTATAATTAATTTAGCATTTGACAGGAATTCAGGTGAACATGAAATGTCACCACCTAGTTCTATTCGCAAAGCGATCAGATAAACAGGTTGAAAATAAAGGACACGCAAAATTGATAATTCTAATATTAATATTTAATAAACTTGATAAATTCCCGGATGGCATTAATTGTTATGTATCTACTGCCAATGACCTCACCTGAATATAATTTACAGCCTGTTGAATTATCTGTTTTCTAAATGAAATCACAAGGGAAAAAGGAGGTCAATTATTGTGGCGGCGAATTTGACAAACTACAGTACACAGGGTTCCCACTTTCTGGTAATTGACAAAATTCCAGGGGTTTTCCAGGATTTTAAAGTGAAATTCAAGGTATAATATTCTTTTTTTTTATTAATGTGGCCTCCAAATACCTTTGGGTAAAATGCTTACATTACCTATTTTACACAACTCATAAAATTGAAAAATGTATATAACTGCCAATGGTACTGTCATTTTTCCAGGATACTGATGATTTTTCCAGGATTTTTAATAAAATTGTCAAATTCCAGTACTTTTCTTCCAGGACTGGAAAACCTAGTGCCACTTTTCCAGGTTTTCCAGGAGCCAGGAGTCAGTACATTTATTAGTTCATGTACAAATTAAATATTGACATTGGCGGTGTTGTATTTAAACATAACACATCGCAATCAATTCACAAATTAAATGTTGCGAGCTTCACATGCAAATCATCAATGTAAGGTTCAATGGTAGATTTAAAACATTTGGCAAATCTAGCAATTTTAGCACCTTAAATTTCAGTTTTAGTTGAAACTAGATCAAACACCCTGGGGCCAAGGGATTCCCCCACTGACCGCCCTCCAGGGTTGTTCACTTTCCTGTGTAATCTGTACAGACGCAACATCCAGGCACCCACTTCCTATTTACTGTCCGAAATAAAGTTCACATAAGATCAATTGCCATGCACGGATTAAATATTCAGTGAACCCAAGTACAAATCTACAGTCCAACCGGTCACCGCATATTTACACTAATAATGTCACCACGTCTTTCAATCCATCATTAATTGAATATTATGTATTGGAAAAAAAGGAAGAGAATCAAGGCAACAGAGTTTGATTCATCATGTTGATCAATCAATGCATCCAGGTTATAAAAGGTAAAAAGTTACAAACAATAACACTAGCATTAATAATTTGTATCTAAACAATAAACATTGTGCTAAATGGCAGTTAGATCCTTTGTTGCATTTACAAATACAGTAATAATTAACGAAATGTGATATTAGATATGAACCGTGTACATGACAGCACCAAATAACTCTTTGATTGTGCGTTTTCGTAAAGGATGCAGTAATTATTGCAGTTCATAGTTTAAAATAATTTGTTTTCTAAATTTACGATCACGGTTGGTTAATAGACAACATTGACCTGCAAATTATGACTGATAATGATAGCTGCATTATGTAATCGCATATAGACGTTTAGATGTCTAATTGTACCCCATTGGACAAATCATTCCCTCTCATAAAATAAATTTAACTCTATCAAAACACGCAGTGGGCCACTTTTATGTGAAGTGAGTTTCTGGAAGCTAAAAGCAGGAATGAGTATGATGCATTGTGGACTAGTTGTCACCAATATTATTCACTGTATTTTATTTCATTACGTGATATTAATGTAAGCGGTCTTCTGGGGATTGAATTCTTTTCTCCATGGAAAACAAAGTTATATCAAGATATACTTCCAAAGAGTAACTGTAAGACAAGTTCCTTTCATAACTTTGGCAATAATTGATAGTTATTGTAATCATCCTAACTTGATTTCCGAATTGCCCACAACTTACGGTTGTCGTACAATTTCTGCGTAAAATTTACCACAGGAAGATTGGTAAGGAAAGAGAATTCAACTAACCTGTGGAAAGGCGATTGAATGACAGAGATTTCACATTAGACTGGTCTCCCTTTCCATGAGACAGATGTGACAAGCTTACAAAAACAGGGGAATGACCAAATCTTCTGCAGTACTCTTAAGCCTTAAATGTGCTTCTTTTCATTGAGACTTAGTTTTGAATTTGGTTCACTCGCTCTGTTTTCCTGGTAAAAAATTGGTTACATTAACAATTAAATTTCTTTGATATGTTTGCTTCAAAATTCGGAACAAAACTTTGGTTTTGTTTTACAAAGATATATTGCGTAATCAGATTTTTGTGATGCATCACGTTAAGAACGTCCCCCCAAAATGGATGAGATAATGAACCTAATTTATATTTAAGTATTAAAATAAAAAAAACCAAAGCATCCCATTCACTTAATGTACTCTGTAAGTACTTTTGACAGGATCATAAAGATAGAGCTTCTCAAAGGCAGTTTGCGTACGAAAATAATCGTTCAAGGGCAACACTCCAAAATTGTCACTGAAATATTATTCCCTCGTTGTATTAATTAGCCTGATTTCCGTTTGTTATTAAATTTAAAAGGACAAGGTTATTGAGCTCGTGAAAGGCACAGTTCTTCTTTTTTTTAGAAATCTCTGACGTTTCAATGTTAATTAACTTGTAGGACAAAATAAAATCCAATCAAATCGAATAATCTAAACATTTACCTTTGTAACCTTGAATAATGTTTATTGCCTACTAAACTGAGCTCCATAGGGTATGTAAGTAGTGGAATCAAGACACTTATCAGGGCAAATGCATACTTGGTACATGACCAGTCGATCGTGTCACAGGAACTTAATCCACATGAAGACGCAACCCGAGGCGTTACATTAGATTTGTCACGCTTAAAAACGATATCATGGTGTTCCTTACACGCGCAGTAGCTTCATGACAGTGGTTTAGGGATATATTCAACCTTGCCATAAATGTATGCCTCCAGTTGGGCTCTAATGGGTTGTACAATATAATTAGAAAAACAACCACTCTTTAGACAATCTTTTCATGTACATGAGAAATATTTACATTGCATTATGACCTGTAATCCCTGAATTGATTCATTAAATGCTGTTAGGTAAAGACCAGATAAATGATACAGTTGTAGTTGCTGGTGTGACAACTCAATTACGACCACGCAATTACTTATTGCAGAAAACTTAAAGGCAAGTGAAAATCCGATATTAAATTAACTCCACATTTTATGTTGTCGCCGTCTATCGCAAAAAGAAGACCCTAATGTGATGCTTGAGACAACCGAAGTAAATATGACTAATCTTCCTTTTCGTTGTATTTCTGTCCAGTGCGAATTGCTTAACCTCTGTGGTACTTTTGTACGTGACATAACGATTGTCCGCTATTCAGAAAGCGCGTTTATTTTCAAGTTTGACGCACAACATTGCATGCAGGTAATTGTTATTATCGTTACAATTCTTAGTTTCTTCAAACTTGTGAACAAAACCAAAGGAATGTCAAACTTTGGGACCAAAGAAATGGATGAATCCACAATCCACAAATGTGCTTTCTCAGTATCACTTTTCTTAACTGATAAATATATTCTTGTGATTCAAAGGAACCCAGAATAAGGCATATGAAAGACATAAAGATCTCCACAGTTCTATTTATAAAATCAGCAATAGTGACAGTAAATTTATGAAGTACGGGGAGGTAAAACTGTTTAACATTGAAGTACCTAGCAATTTTCATTTATTACTTTTATACGTTTCATAGTTTTTCGCCTGGAGGTCTTAACACTATACACAGGACCTACAAAGCGACGGCAATTACTCCAAGACCTTTTAACACAAGAAAATCTTCACCTCGAGTGTCTAAGGGTGAAATAATAAGACACGAGTGGTATTGCCTTAGACTGTTTTATTGAGTGCTGAACGTATGTACATGTGCATGGTTGTGTGTTCCCGGCAGCACTGGCCGCTTACTGGGTGGGTTGACCTTTATATTGCTGCAGTTACAAAGGTTATGGATAAACAAATTAGACCGGTCATATGTCCCTAGATTGATGGGAGACTTAGCTTGGTTATTTGGCGGGAAAGAGGGCAGGTTGTTACGCTAACAAAAGTCACCGCTAGACACAAAGAATTGCGGCATCCCTGATTCAGAAGTAGGAAAGATTAAGAACCCTCTCGAATCTTCTTTAATTGCAAAGAAAAGGTTTTTAATTTTGTCATAGATTTCTGAACTTTACGAATTTAGTTTATAGTCTATGGCATGGCGTAAAAATGATTAGTGGCGAATTCAGGATTTCTCGATGAAACTGGTGCAAGCTGAAAATGAACAATTTTGTCTTTTTAGGCTTACTTTATGTGATATGCTTCATAGCAGCAACGCTGGCAATGATTGCATTGGGCATTATCAAGTTGGTCTACGATGTCTTGTACGTCATTGCTACGACTGCCTGGTGCGTTATTTCGGAAGTTACCGGTTTTGTTTGGAGCATGCTTAAGGAAGCAGTCAGCAGCCCATCGACATGGTCAGCTGTCACGGGTTTTGGCGTTGGGCTCGCCATTTCCTCAAATCCAGTATTCGGCGGTGCTATAGCCGTAGCTGGAGGCATAGGAACTTACTACACCTCCACATGACAGTACTTACACATAGATAATAACATTTAAGTCACTATTGTAGTAAGTAGCTAAGTCTAGCGTGCGTGTTACTGGCTGTCTAGCCTGCTACGTACTGCTTAGTAGGTGTTATCTCTAAGGCCTCGTGGGCTCTAATGGCTTCACCGCTTAGCTGCAGCTGTTAGCTAAGGGGTATAAGGGGCGGAGTTTACGTGCGTAGCCCGTAATATCCCCGGCACTATGGAAGCAACAAAGACCGTACTTATACTCGTATTTATTACATAATCACTTATTGTTTTACAGTATGTATGGTATATTTATATACCAAATATGGAACAAAATGCAAAACTAAAACGTGTACTCGACAGTCCACACTCAATGCACTCGTGCATTAAATGATGTAATGTTCAGGCCTCGACCTTAACGTCCGTCTTTCCGCCAAAACGGACAAAAATTCAAAATGACGGACAATTTTCAGAAAGTGCCCGTCAAAGGGACGGGAAAAAGTTATGGATTTTCTAGTTAACCAAATACCGAGTGACTGATGCAAATGAGTAGTTGACGGACGACATTGAAATCTTGTCCGTCATTTTGGCGGACACATTATTTCGTTAAGGTCGAGGCCTGAATGTTTCGTTTTCAGTTGGTTAACTACAACATAATAAGATTCAAAGGTCAAATGTGAAAGTGTATAAGAAAGTGTGCATTGGTAAACACAATGAATGTACCAAAGACCTTATATCCGTAAATGTCAGACATAAGGCGCACTACCAAATTAAGGCGCACCCCATTTTGGACAGCAATTTCTGCCTTCATGAAAAATTCTGCCAAAAAACTTTTTTCAAGTAGCATGCTTTTACAAACTCATTTTCGCAGTTCTCTCTGACGCTATATTTTGTGTGGCAATATGATCAAGAAGGAAAACTGCCAGAAAATCTTTATCAAACATAACCATAAACATGGCTGTAATTTAGTTTAAACCACTGGTTTTTCACCAAATATTCACAGGACAAAAAAGTATATTCCCTGAACATGCACTTTATTTCCGACATTTACAGTAGATCTCACATATTGCTGGACAATATCGCTATTTAATCCCAAGAAAATTAGGAAAGGTCGCAAAAGTCTGGTGGGGAGGGGTAGGGGAGTGTATCTGAGATTCTAAGATATTTTTGGATATTTAACGTCTTGTATGCTTAATCATGTACTTTCTCTCAGCCGAATTTTTTTTCTTTAAGTTGTTAATTTTTTTTTGTAATACACTAATACCCACTTAATAGAATAAAAAAAAAAGTTCGAATAAAAGTATGTTCATTCATTCCTGATGTTTTGGGTATTGTCATATTCTGAGTATTTTACAGGTAATATTCCATAGCCTGTTTGTTACGCATGACTGGAGTTTCATTGCAGTTATTCTTGTTGCCAGTTGCTTGAAGTCTATTGAATCGCATTTAACTCGAGAAACAAATGAACGTAAAGTTGGAGTGGCCGCTCAAAAGGTTGGCTGCTCAAAAGAAGTTATTGTAGACAACATAGCGACAGTGCGCTGGATGGAAAACCATTACGTTGTTGATTCTTTGTTTTTCACTCAATGCGCAAAAGGTTGATAGGTGACCTTTTTGCAAGGCTAGTTGGCTAGACATGTCAATTCTCATTTGAAGGATTCGTTCATTGTGAATTTGAAGGTCTATGTTTATTTTGTAACCCAAAAAACCCCAAAAAACCAAAACAAACAGACCAAGAAAACAAACAATCAAAAAACAACCCCAAAAAATACTGTTGCCATCTTTAGAATTAAATTGCCATTGTCACCAATTTCCCGAATTTGCCATGTTTCAAATGCGTACAATGTCTGGTTGTGTAATACTGCAACAGTAACGGAAGCAATTATGGAAAGAAATCGATGTGGTTTTGTTTGCAGAAATAATGGATGTAAAGTGTTCCTGGTTGATATCTTAGACAAGGTGCAATGTCCTTTTTCGGAAAATATTATAATGTGATACGGTTGTAGACATGGTAACAATAGAACCGTTGTACTAGTCTCGAGTCTGCTCTGGACGAAATCCACATGACTCAGAAGCGACATTTAAAATTGCAACCATTTACGCAAGACATTGATGCTTTTTTATTTCCATTCTCAACAGAGGGTACTTTGTTAACTTGCGTTAAGGTAGGTATTTCATATTATGTAATTTTATGGAAATTTTAACTATTTAATAAAAGTTGAAATATAAATAAGATATTGTATTTATTCGTAAGTGCTTGTAATATTCATAATTTATAATAAATAACTTGAATACTTTATCACGAAAATTTATTTTTCAGTAAAAGAATATTATCACAAAGACACATAAAAATGTGTGCTGATTTTCTCAGCGATGATATAAAAAGGTAAGAGGTCGGCATTTTTACCGAAAATGTAAACATAGGTCAATAATCATGACATATATACATAGTAAATGTCCCTTGCTGCAAAAAAATAAAATAAATAAAAAATAAAACAATAAAAAAATTAAATTTAAAAATCTGACGAGAGTAATTTTACGGGATTAGCTTTTGGTGGTCACTTATTCTGGGACCAGCGCAAACCACTTTTAGCACTGATTTTAACGGGATTGAATACTTTGCAGGAAAATTTGTCATGAAGTGGCGAAGGGAATAGTGGATCAGGAGTCGGACATCACTCCAGAAGAGAAGAAGGAACTTGGAGAGGCGTTATGCAAGCTCTTCATCCAAGTTATTAACGAACCAACGTTCGGCATCATCTGGAACAAGGGGAAACAATTAGCTGATACAATCATGAAAAAGAACGAATGTACGTATATGTAGTTGCTTTTTAATAGACGGAATTAAAATTGATTATGACTTGAAAAAAGTGGAGTTTGGCATAGTAATCAACATATTTTTGAAAAATTGTCAATACATTTGTAATTCCGTATTATTTTAAGAGACGTCCTTCAAGCTGTGACTCTTGAATTGAAATAAACATGCTCAATTTCGATTGGGGAGAACGGGGTGTAATTTAGACTTAGTTTTAGTGATTTTGGTGCATACTCTATGAAGTAAATAAAATTATTGTTACGATGTATGCAGTAGGACCTCCTTTAAACGACATCTCTTTGGAGCGATACTCTCTCAGAAACGACACTTTTTGGGCGACATATTCTGGTATCAAATGTACATAATCGTGTGTCGTTTGAGCGACACCCTCCTTCTACGACACTTTTGAGGAGCAAATGTTCGCTCAAAAGAGGTCCCATGTGCACAATCAAAACAGTCACGCTTAAGTAATGACGTATCTAATTTATTAAGCAAAACTACTGTTTAACAGGTCAACAGACGTTAAAATTTACCGTTATCATTCTTATTTGTCAGGCAGTGGTTACGAATTGGTAGGAAAACTGACAACACTGTTGTATGAGAGTGCGAGTGAAGCCTGGATGGACATGCAACAAAGTGATGGCAATGCCTTGATGATCATGAAAGGTTGGTACAACTCGGGCCAGACTTGTATATTTGGATTAGGTTTGCAGGCTCTCTGTAAAATCAGGTGTTTAAAAAAATTAGATCAAAAAGCCAAAACAAAAAGCAAGAAAGAGATAGCTATTCGCAAAAGCAAAGAGACAAAAAACACGAAAATAACCCCAACCATATCCTGAATGTCAGTTAGAAATTGTCACATGGAATACATAAAGTAATTGTGCACAGATCTGGGACAAGGAACAAAAAAATAGTTAGGCATTAGGCATCATGCTTATTATCCACCAGTCTTGTTAGTCACAAGCAAGTCACTTAGTACGGTGGATGGAAAGGCTGCATACACCTTGCTCGTCAAGCGTGACATTGTGCGAATTTGGGCAAAATAAAATGCAAGCTTTCTCACTGGCAGGATTGGGGCTGTGGCGCATGTCCTTTGTGCTGCGGGATTCACTATATTTTGTAAAAATAATGATTTAAACAAGAAAACAATCACTTGTTACTGATTGTAAACGGTAACATTTTACTTTCAGGTCTGCTGTATGCTGTCGGACTGGTGATAGCCGTGCTGATGGTGATTTCAATGCAGCTCTTAGAAGCGGTCGGCTACGTTGTGTTCGAAGTTGCGAAAGCCGCATGGACCACGATAAAGGCAATCACAGGCTTCATGTGGAGTCTGCTTCTAAAGACCGTGAACCACCCCGCGTCATGGGGAGTGGTGGTGGCAGCTGGGGCCAGGCTGTCCGTAGGCAATGCTTTGATCGGCGCACTGGTCATCGCCGTAGGTGTCATTGGTATGGCCTATACGACCCGTTCTATCATAGCGCCGTCAAGCCACGAACATGTTATGTAAATCTGTGAATTACATTTGAATGGCCTGGCGTATTCAAGGAAATGTGAACTGAATTCAGGATGAATCCAGAATTTTGTTAATTAATAAAAAGTATCGGTGAAAACTGAACATTGTAGCCCAAAACCTCAGGACAGTTATTTTAATTAATTGGCAAATCCTTGTTACCCTTCCCTGGATCCACCAAAGCTCAAGAGTCACCCCAAGTCCGAAACAGAGGGTACCAATGGCCCCAAAATGGACCTTTGTCCACAAAATTAAGAAAAAAAGATTGCCATAACAATTGTAACGCTAAAAACCGTTACCCAAGATATAATACTACTAACAGAGGGATTTCTTCCTCTTTTTGCGTTATAACGCTCACACGTGGCGTTGTTCACACATCCGAGGCTTCCAGGTGGCACTCCACTTGGGTGCGGGTGGTTAATGCAGGAATCCCCCAACGGCAGGTTTGCACCTAGTTCTACATATAAACAGCAGAAATAACATGTCAACTGATCATGTTTTTACTATCGTGATAGCTTTTTCTTCATTATTTCTTTGTATGAAACTTGTATATTTTACATGTGTGTTATTTGTACATAAAGTGTTATTTGTGATACATGTACTCAAATATTTTACCAACAGCTCTGGTGAACAAATCTATTATTTTTACTGCATTTGTACATCTGTTATTTATAGTGAAAAATAAAAATATTTAAAACAAATTGTGTCGGGTCGTTTTACGAGGAAAGAGTACATTGTATGTAAAACACATGAAAAGGCCAGAATTTGGTTATATGCGAATAAATTTGAACCAAGAGGTTTTACAATGAAGTTGTGTTGTTCAAGCTTTGAAAAAGATGTATGTGTGGAGGTATAAGTTTCTAAGGTTCGCGCGTGATTAGACTGGGTTTATTCCAAAATAGTGCACGCATAGTTTTATAGTATGTCCTATGACCCTACAGGCTGTAACGCACGTGCGCGTACACTATTTTTGTTAGAAACTTATAGGTCATGTATGGGCGCACATGCATGCATGGGAGCACCTAGTGCTTGTGCATTTGTATGTATGTCAGTCGGATCATGGAACCAATGCATTTTTACATATATATAACCATTTGTGATATCAAGACAGGTTACATATTCTTGGATCAAACTGTACAATTTTGTACACGTAGATAAGTGACTAATAAAAATCTCTTCTTACCGTCCAAACCTGTTCACACAAAAAAGAACATTATTGAAAATTCGATTCATACATGCTTATAATTTGCTTTATTTTTTAATCAGCTAATTTTTTTCTTGTTACGTGTATTTTCAGAAGGTAGACGTAAACGCGAAGTCACATAACGGAGACACCGCCCGGTCCCTGGCGCTGATCCACGGACACACGAAGATAGTGTCTCTCATAGACAACCACATCATGGGGCACTCTCACCCACTCAGGAGCGAACCAGGTACAACAAAACCTGCTTTGAAAGGTCATCCTTACTCATTGGCCGTAATTGAAAGGTGACCTCACAAGACAGTGATGACTTTGGTGATCTATTTAGTGGACTGCTAATATGACACATAACAAATCAAATGAGGACAACATTTTTTTAATTATTGTGGCATAAAGCTTTTTGGTACGTTGAATGTGATAGCAGTGACCAAATTTTGTCTAAAAATGTGATGAAAATTGCGGTAAAAATAATAATCTAAGTGGCTGCATACCACAATAGACAAGTTGGCCGTAAAATAAACATGATATACAAGAAAAAAGGCTAAAAATTGGCCATAAATGTACAGTAAAACTCCACTTGAGCAGCCATAAAATTCTCGAAATAGGTCGTTAATTAAGTGTGGCCTTACAAATGGATTTTATTTCTACAATCTTTGAATGCAAATTGACCGTTAAGCAGGTGTATCAAGATCAATTTTTTAGATGGTGCCTTAATTAGAAATTTGAAACACCCAATTTCAGTGGATCTCTTTTTATTTGTCTTTCGAACAAAATACATGTACCAACTTAGATATAGTTACTAAAATATCCTTGCATTATATTTCCACAAAGATTTTGTTAATTACCTCCGTTGCGAAAAGAGGGGTGCCTCAATTAGAAGGGGTGCTACAATTGGGATGCGGTGGTTACATTTCTCTCCACCCACTATTTGCCCCTTTGACCAATAGCAATTACACATGTTCACCTTTAGTTCATGCTTTAGGACTAACCCTGGATCAGGACCTGAGTTTGAGTTCTTCGGATGAATCGTTTCCTGGAAGATACCGACCGCGACCAGCGCCACCTAGAGGCAGAAGTAAACATAAAGGTACGGCACGTTTTTGTTTGTTTTTTTCCTTGGACCAACGCAAACCAATTTAGAGCCACTGGTACTCCTATTTTGGATTTTGAAAATGGTTTGGATTCCTTCGGTGGTCCTCTGGATAGTCACCCATTTGAGTAACCCTTGCCACGGCAGCTAAACGTTAGTGTTCAGCCTGGATTAAGTCGCTTTGTTGAGACTCATTTGATGTATACCGTATATGTCCAAAGTATGGCAATGCACTATTTATGGCACAGCCCCTTTTTCGGGTGATTTGTGGAATGTTTTGCGGCCAATGTGTGCTGACATTAACCTTTCTAACTCAAAAATTTGAAAGTGACATGTTTTGATCATGATTTTGTCTGCCGTATGTCTTCAAATGTGTTGAAGCTAAAATCCAGATCTGAAAGGGATAATTTTGTAATTAGTACTTTTTGTGTTTGTCAATTTCGCGCACCCCTGAAATAAGGTCCATGCGCACTGCACATTATTTCGGACATTTGCGGTAAGTGCCAAACAGATTCTTGATTTTTCCATCTACCTTTGTCGATGTGATTGTCTGGGTGTTTTCTTTCTGAAAACAGAATAAATTATGGATACTGTATAATTTAAAAATTTCAATATGGCAGCCATATTTGGGTTACTTTCACATTTTCTGGGGCAACTTCTTATTTAATAGTCGGAAGATGGGTTAAAACATTATCTCAGAATATTTTTGCTTCAGGCTTATTCAGTACATTCCATATTTTAGGTCCAACTATTTCTGACGGCCCAGAACACATGGCACGACTGGTCAGCAACAAGGGACGAGAAACTCAGAGAACACACACCATCCAGTACCCAGGTACCGTGTTATTTTACTTCATTATGGTATGGCAACATACTTCAGTTGGGAGCCTTCTTCAGACAAAAAGAACCCCCAAACAACAACAACAACAATAACAACACTGCGAATATAGCCATTTAATCACTTATCTAATTAGAAGTTTACATGATTACACACTAATTCACTAATTTTGGTGGAAGTTGATAAAAACATATACAGAACAAATAAAAACAACCAGAAGCAGCAAATGAAGAATGAAGCATTTAACTTCTTTAGATATTGAAGCCAGAGTGTAATCAAAAATGATTAAATCATTACTCAAATCAACACGAGGTCCAATTTCTCTACTGCTAATACACTAATTGAAGGATAATTGAAGTCTAATATCCTGTCTGAGTGCAGACGTGCAAGAGTGTGAGACATTGTAATCAGTACAGTTACGTTAGCCATGCAGATTTAAACAGCATTACTTGCCCGACTTACAGTCAGCAATAAAATTGTCTGTTAGAAAATACTATCGGCTCGTTTTCATAAACTTAACGCCCATCCTTTAACACAACCTTAAATGTTGGTTTGTTACCTAACGTTACCTGCAGCTCCTTTTCATAAACTTAGTGCACATCCATAACGCAACAAAGTGAATGTTGAGAGTAGCGTTATGTTGGTTTATTATGTTACGCTACCAGACCAGCGTTCTGAAATAAACCAACATACAACGTGTAACGCTTGTTGTAGCGTTAACGGATGGGTGTTAAGTTAATGAAAACGAGTTGCATATTTACCCAAATTTGGGCACCCTCTCTAATTGATAAGATCCATTTCTGAAGGGTTTGTTCATAAACTATTTTCAGACTCGTTCGTACCTCAGGGCTACATGAAGTTTGAGAACGACTCCGGGTTCCAGCCGCCGGGTCAGTACGGAGAGATCTGCTTCAGGGACGTCACGTCGCCCATCGACCCCAGCGACCACAGACTCGACAGCTCGGGCGGCGCTAAAGGTTTGTTTGTCCATCATTTGACACACAGGGTCTTAAAAGGCATAATCTAGTTTAACATGGCTAATATGCTAGAATGATTATCCTATGAAGGAAAAAACGAGTACATGTATATACATGTTCGTCCAATTTTCGGTTCCTATTTCTTTTGACCATGTTAAATACCAATACATGTAAAATTTATTGACTGACTCTAACTCTTTGACTAACATGTTGCGTTATGGAATGTTTACTTTATTTTTTGACATAATTTCAAAAATGTTAAATTACTTTTTTTTTATTTTGATGTAATTTTTAAAATGTTAAATTTCTTTTTTAGATTTGAATGACTTAGAAGATGATGCTTTTTCCAAAACGGGGGCACTCACTATCAAAAGTAGTTCCAGCTCAAGCGGAGGACTTGCGGGAGCTTTAGGTAGTACACACATACATGTATTTTACATTGTGTATTGGTTGTCACCTGCTAGGAGCAAGGACACTTTTTCATTGCGGAGAAATAGTTTAATGTTTTCATATTATATCAGGAATTAGTCGGCAAAATAGCCTCGATGGAACTGAAGATGTTATCGCAGCCACTGGATTAGCCAATCAACAGCCACTTCCTGACAACAGTAACCAATCAGGTTCTCCCAGACATGGTCCAGGGTCCAATAGGCATCCAGAAAGACATAAAGGTATGTTAGGGCTTCATTTTGTACAGGTGTTTTCTGTAAAAAGACTAGAACGACAATCTCTAGATTTTAAGATATTTATTAACTCAAACGTGAAATACATACAGTCTCTCAAGAGGTGCAATTATACCTGAGAAAAGATGGCTACCAAAGATACTAATGATGCTAACTTGTAACTCTAATTAACCAATAGGATAGTCTCTAGACTGTCACGTGACCGAAGCTGCAGGTGTGATGCCCCTAGTGTTAATTCTAACTGCAGTCTGTAGACTGCAGTGCTCCTGATGGTAACTCTGACCGAAGTCTAGTCCATTAACATTTTCCCATTCTACTTTTACTACATTTTGTTCATGAAACAAATAGGTGCATAATACTGTAGTAACTATTTTACTGTCTTACCAATGTCGAATCCAACTGTGGTGATTTATTTTGCCATTGTACTGACTTGTATCAAATATTGCTCCATGCATGTATTGTACATGTGAGCAAGTGACCAGTGACTTTTTGAAAACACATTTCGTCCTGTTTTTGTGTATTTTATATACATATAGATTTGTATTAAACTTGGTCGGTTCAGATGTCACTTAAGAAGTCTAAAAAACTTCACAAGTAACAACAGTAACAGATGCTGTAGATAGAAAAAATAGAAGATGCGCAAACTAGTTTCTGCCTCTATTCTAACATTTACAGTAAAACCTGTTATTTACGACCACCCTTTGCAGGGGCGGATCCAGGATTTCCCGTTGGGGGGGGGGGCGCCCGGTGGGCGCCAACCCCCTTTTCGCCCCAAACTTAGAAAAAAGTGCATGAAA
>JBCAUI010084880.1:0-19547 GCA_038406195.1 Haplosyllis anthogorgicola | reverse complement strand
ATTTGGCGCAGAAAAAAATATCGATATAAGCGGGATATCGATATAAGCGATATCGATATAAGCGGGGAGGAGTGTACATTGGAATGAGACACATGCAAATCTGCGTCCTCCATTTACACTTTTATATGGAGAGGTATGTGTCTGAGGTGACTTGTCCAGCATCACTGTGCACAGTCTAAATTAAAGGGTCAGTGACAAGGACCAATTTGCCAACCATAAGCATGGGGCATTGGACCTTTGGCTGGTTGAAGTGAGCATGCACTGCTACATGGCATAGCACATGCAGAAAAACGGCTTCGCATAACGGACTTATGTCGGCTATTACCTGTATACTGCAGAACGTAAAAGCAAAATAAATTGCAAGATATAACCAACAGAAGTATCCTCACCTCCGAAGTATCCACCCTTTGTAATTGAATTGACCTTCACCTCTTCATCACCTTCCTGAAATTAACAATTTAAAATTTTAGTAAAACGTTTTCAAAATGGTCAAATTACAAATCCATTTCCTCAGTTTACTAAAGCCCATTCGAGAGCCACTCCAAAAACTTTACGTACAGTGCTATTTTCCGTACTAAAAAACAAACACAGGGATACACTTGTTTTTAAAACTTTCGAATGTTTCCCGCACCACTTGAAAAAAAAAAAAAAATCCGAGATTACTATTTGAAAAAAATTACACATGATACACTGCACATGGTCCAATATTTTTACAAGGGGAAGGTTGCTTAAAAATACCAGTAGTGCCAACCTTACTGTTCTAAACAAAAAATAAATAAATTTCACTGAAACAACATATGATAAAGACCACTTTTTGGGGTGTGTGATTTCAGTTTGGCCTTTGAAAGCATCTAAATCTGGTTCCGTGATTCAGTACCCAGGATTTCTTAGCTTGTTGATTAAACATCTTCAAAATGAAAGTGAAATAAGCAGTTACATAAGTATCTGACGTTTATTTTCTTCATGACCTCACATTTTAACATTGAAAAATGGTATGCTCTCCGAAACAGCAATTAAAGTAAATGAATCAGTTGCGCAACAAGTTTAGCCTCATTAAGATTTCCAGCAATAATTTGAGGATTTGCTGCTGCAGTCACTAGCGTCGTTTTGCACCAAACAGGCCAAGTTAATCGTGAAACGATCGCACAACATACGTGTGTGTTTATGCGAACAGTAGCACCTGTCTTAAACGACACTCTAATTTGTTAAAACCAAAATGCCGTAAAAGACAGGTGTAAAGTCCAAGATAGGTAAGATAGACTTGAATATTTAAGAGTTCTGAGTATGAAAACACTGCCGTAAAAGGCACAATGTCGCCCATGACAGGTGTCTCTGGAGACAGGTTCTACTGAACGTCCAAATTTGTAACTTACAAAACGTAAAAATAGGTCCAGATGGACCTGAGCGCATTTGGCATTATCATAAAACTAGGACAATACAGGTTGCAATGTCACATGGAAACAAATGAAGTGTCTAAGACCAATTCCTAAATCAGTGACCTTTGGAAAAACATAAATATGGCTGCCAAACTGCAAATATAGGTGGCTTCAATATAATTTTACAGGAAATAAAGAGGGTGTACAGATGCATAAAGCTGCCAAATTTGAAGTTTGTATCATCAACTGCATCTCCAGGAGAAAGGTTCAAAGAAAAAAACAACAAATATGGCTGCCAATTTGAGAATAATGGTCACAACAATATAATTTTTGCTAGGCTTTGAGATAGGATAAAGGTGCATATGTGTGTAAGATATGAAGTCTTTATGATCAGTAGTGTGCTCAGGACAGCTGTGCACAAACGACAATGATGCTGACGACGACGACAACGGACAATCCATGATTCTTGGCTCTTTGGCAATTTTGCCAAATGAGCCAAAAATCACACACGTGTGGCTGTTACGCACGTTCTGATAGTCAGTAGATACGTTCATTCACTTTCGCATGGTCCTTGCTGCTATTTAATTCAATTCTGGACGAACTCATTCGACCATGTGGATTCACAACTAATGTCCTGATTAGTACAAAGAAAACCGTTTCACTTCATTTGATCACTTATTCAACAAGCTAAGAATTCTGTACTGTGTTTATCATAATCGTGCTTAATAAAGTGCGACTTACAATAAAAAACACATTACAATTCTACAGCACTGTATGGGAAGGAAAGTTAACACTGACTGGGAACATTAGTTCACTTTGTGCAGCCTGTTGTGGAATAATGTATGCATATATATACCCGTAATAGGTCAATTATAAAGTGAATTCCCACATGGTTTGTAACTTTGAAATATTTTTGATGCCTGAACGACCTGCTAAGTGGTGAATTTAGGTCCACTCCGACACCAAAGACGTAACGTCATAACGTCACGAAATTCAGGCGCCTTTCAGGCAGCAACTCTCACATTACATTTGTTTTATATTTTGTTCAGATTTTGATATTTTGAAATTAAATTATCCTCTTTATTTATACTACACAAGTAATATGTTAGTCAGTGTAAACCTTCGACTTCGTGACAGTGTACCATAACGCTTCTAGTTGTCTTACCTAGTCTACAAGCTCTATCTAGCAATAAACGAGCTTTTAAATTCCAGCTTTTAAACATGTGTCGAAGTCTGTTCAATTTAGTGAAGAAACTTTTATCTAACTTCAAACGTAATAGCTTGTAAATAATTTTTTTCTTCTCCAGGTACCGCAACCGTAAAACGTGTGTAAACTTCACGACTGTTTTGATATTTACAAATTTACATTGGTTAGTAAACAATTTATCACACCATTAGTACTCTTCAAAAAGAAAGTTCACCTTGTGTACGTATATGCTTTGAGACATTCGTGTGTTATGTGTGTCTGTGTGTACATGAATAAGTAACTGCAATAAACTCATAATTGATCTTTTACAAGAAAAAATCTTCCCCGACAAAAGTGAAAAAATATATACCACAGCTTATAATTAAACTGTTTACACATGATTATAAAAATGCAAAAATTTGAGAGAAATGAAAAATGAAATTCAAGGAAACAAGAGCTATGCATTATTACAAAGCATAAACTATATAGAGCAGTGTCACACCAAAATAAAGTACTCAAAAATATACTCAAGAAGCAGTATTACCTCTCCGGTAGTATCGTCCTTTGTGATAAAATATATAATGTATATACACATATCAATAAGCTAGCTGTTTGATAGTTCTCATGTATTGGTCAATATATGTGTTACACGCACACATGATCAGTAATTCATTTTCATTGCGAATGAGCAAGAGATTCTTTTGCTGGGAGAACTTTTTAGAGAGTAGTCATAACCTCTGATAAATAAACTTTTCTCACTTAATTAGAGAAAGGTTCCATTTAAGGCAAGATTCTCTTTTGAAATAACATTACTTTAAGTGGCCGCAACTGACGAATGAGCATTCATACAGATATGGAACATGTGATGACCATTGTCAAGTGCAACCAGGTCGGACGGTTCCAGTTTCAAAAGAGAAGTACGTGCCTCATTGTTGTAACCTATCTTTAACACACTTGAGAGTATTTCGGAAAACTGTTGAGTGTACAGTCTGTGTACTTCATTCCAAACTGCGTTAATTCAATGCCATACAAAAGGGGGATTCCAAGTTCTTCACTTTCCCTCCACATGAAAACATTTATCATAAAATTCATGTTTATATTTCCAGCTTGATTTCGGTTATTTCAGTGGATTTATTGACCAATACATACAGCATAACTGGGTGTGTTTAGCATATTCAGTGTATTGCATACCGTGGTTCAAGTCTAACATCGAATATTGTAGGCATGCTAAGCGTAAGATTCAAATGGATTACTGCAGCGTTCTTTTGACGTTATACAGTGTAGTTATATAGGAGCCACACCCAGTTTTTAAAAAAGAAGCTTGAACTGAAAAATTGCTACAAAATGTAAGGTAAAGATAGGGCCACGTCTATTTCGAAATGTTTTTATTGGATTTGATGTACAGTATTAAAGGTTACAAGGTGCAATGAATGTCATTCATAAAAGAGTCGCAGCGTTAGATTAAGTAACAGTGCAAGGCTTTAGGAAAGATACTCAATTAACCCATATGGTACCTCCCCCCATATTCAGTATTTAAACAAGTTTCATTTCTTTCGTTATTGCATGAAGTGCGTATGACTCCGCTTCGCTACAACAAGTGCTAAAATGATGAATCTAATTTTTCTCTTCTTTCTCTTTGATATCTGTAATATTCACTTGCCAGTCCAAAAATGGGCAACAAAAATAATATGTGATAAAGCTGTTTTTGATGCCTCAACCCACTGAGCCTGCTTGCCTTTCTCTCCTGTTTGTTCATGGAAAGCTATAGATATATCAGATCACTTGGGGATTGCGGTGCCTACAGATCAACGACCGCTTTGACACGGATCTAAATGTCACTGGGTACGGGGAAGGGGGTAGGGGTGGCACGGGGAGGTAGGGGGCGGCAAAGATAAGTGGGAGGGTCCACTTGCATATCATACGCTGAACAAGTATAGATTTGTTTTTGTAAGGGACTTGTCCCCCTCGGGTCTGCCCTGCCTGCCAGCCCTCCCAGCATGTAACCTGTGATCTATGCCTCTTGCACAGCTTGCAGATTTCCCCCGTCCTAATCTCGCTGCCAAATGTAATTCTTACGATCCAATCTGGGCCCGATAATCAGGCTGCTTTCACAATTTACTGCCTTTACGGACACCCTCTGATTTGCCTGATAAGAATGTCACTTTCATGTTTTCACCGACATTGATTTTCCACTTTAAAAGTTTTCTCTTCTTCATTTTGCCTGCAAAATGACTTGCCCAATAAGGCTTGTGTGAATGGATACGAGGATTTGCCATGAGCTGTTAGTTCGCTTCAAACCGACATTATAATAATTCCGCCTGATTGCTGTCCCACATAATGACACGGTTCCAATGTAACACCCACACACGCAAAAAGAGCCAATCTCTCCTTTTCTTCTTTCTTTTCATCACGTCCCTTTGCGTAATTTGTTTGCTTGCCCATGTTAAAGTGCCTTTCCATATTTTCTAGTCGGTTTTCTTTGTTTTTGGCGAATCTAATTCCGTTATCTGTGTACTGTAACAATTCTTTACATCTAAATTCTGGTAAATTTGAGTGCTGCCCAAGTTTAAGGTCACGGTGGGAAACTAACGTTATTCATCATCAAAATACTTGCCAATTGTCGTCAAATTGATCATTTCTAAGTCTTAAACCACTAGGGGGCAAAGGTGATTTTAATGTCAAATACTTCTGAATTTGCAAGTTAACCAAATTTAATTGAAGTTTAACACTATTTGAAACCAACCCTTATTCTCTACCTTTTGAATTTGGGCCCAGATGAATTGTTTAAAATCCAGGTGCTTTTTTTAATTGTGCTTCTACAAATTATGAATTTGTACTTTATTGGCGCACATTTATAACGCTAAACTCCACCTAACTACTATTATTACACCGCTATTTGTGTTAAATATATTTAGCCATTACTAGTATTATGTGTGCTACGAATCTGTCTCCGTAATAAGCCAGCAGTAATTACAAAATCGCACTCACCCAGAGGGCAAAGATGCCTCGAATTTTTAATTATATTAGCTTCTCAATCTCCGTCTGAACTTTTTTCTTTCTTTTGCAATTACTTGAGTAATTTTTCTGGCTTAAGAACCCACGTTTTCTAAAGACTGCTACGTCACTGAGCCTTGAAGGCGCAGGAAGTCAAGTAGAACAATGTGATTATACGCAGTGTAAGAGAGGAAGAGGAGGAAGAACAAAGCGAAGACAATTAATTACCTGTTGTTTGATCATAATGCGAACTTCTCCATCCTCTACGAAGTACATACAGTCTGCATCGTCTCCCTGAAACACATCAATAAAACAACTATTATTTATTTGAAAGAACAACAACAACAACAACAACAACTGCAACAAGTTTCGTTTTCTACAGAAATGCCACACCATTTGTACGACACAACACATTGTTTTACTTGTTTGCGACAGCACGAGGAGCCAAAACTGTCATTTACTTGGTACATACTGCATGTTGTAACTGCATTATATCTGTCCGTTTATTTGCCTTTTCTGTAAGCGATGGGAGACATCCTTTTGGACATTTGGACAAGTAAGAATTAAAGAAATTGACCAAAACCATGAATGCAACGCCATATGACGTCAAACCCTGTACGTGTACGTAGCAACGTTATGGCGTTACGTCTTCGGTAAATGATTTGACTGAAATGGGGCGAACTCATTACTTGGGAAGTTGTCGCCTCAACAAGACCAAGCTAAAGGCGGAAACAACAGATCTGTGTATCAGATTGTTTGCAACATTCGCTCGGCCTGCACATCTTCAATTAAACAAAACCCACAGATGTTCCTATGATAGTTTGTTTTGAACAGTATTACATAAAGGCATGAATTATTCAGTAAAACGTGATGAACAGAGTTTTGACGACAGGAACCTTCGTTACCAATTAAGTCTCTGTCGGCGGTAAACAAAGGGATGTTTTGTAACGATTAATGTTGTAGTATTGCGCATTGTCTCTCATCGGCTGTCGCACGCTCAAGCAAATGTTTTCTCTCATATTCTCAGTTTTACTGCTAATACCGCCTGGATACCATAGGAACATTAAGGCAGTCTGAGCTTTACTAGACATAGTACCGAATGAGGCCACCGTATTTACAAGTACAATAGTAAACGCAAAACACTATCATTATGATTTGCAAGCATTAATTTACCAATTCTGAAAGTAATTTTTGTAAATACATATTTTTATTTTATTCCGTTTATAATAATGAATTTCATATGATCGTTTTTTCATGATATGTAACTGAATATCCTTCCAAATCTCATTTTCACGATAAATCCGTTCTGAAATCCCATAAATAATATATGATATTAGACATCAATTCAAGTCTTATCCGAGGAAGCAATAAAAGCATCGACTTGCGTAATCCAAGCCGAACCGTGTACAGCACAGATAAAATCAGACATGTTTTAATCCGGGAGTTCAGACAGCAATCTCTGTCAATAAGACACTCAATCTTAGACGAAATGTCAAACGTTCACGAAATTACTCTTACACATTGAAGAACGAAGGAACGAAAGGGGAATCGTCACGAGAGCGATGCCAACTTGAGCCCTTCCTGTCAGCTATTGTTTCTCATTAGGACTTATCATTTTCAAGTGATTTCATTCCGTATTTAATGCACATTAACGGGATAAATTACTGTGAAATAGTCCCATTTTCCCTGCATAAATCGCTTGTTTATCTCTGACATTAAAGGCGGATTTATTGAAGTGCACTAACTGTACAGGTATCAGTTAGTCGTTATCAGTATTTGCTACAATCCCACGTGAATAAAAAAAATGAGTGGTGAAACACAAAGTGAAAACAAGCTCCTCTCAAACATGGGAAACATAGGTGAGCAACCGATAACTCTTTACCGGTTGTAAACAGAATTTCTTTTTGAGGACAGTCACCGTTCCTGGTTTTACCGTTTAAGATTGCCCAGGTATGCCATACAATTGTCATGGGCATGTTTGAAATTCACAAACTTTTTTCTTTCGTTTTCTTTATTTCTTTCTTCCTTTTTTTGTGTTACTTATGTTACAATTCAATATTAACCGTCATAATGACACATTTATTTGATGTGTGAGAATGTGCATATGTGTGCATACTTAATCCTTGCACGTGCATCAGGAATACGGCTTCCACCGCCTTGCGGAAAGTATGTTTTCGTAGCATGATTACCAATGGACTACACCGACAGCAAAATTTTACAAGCACAAACTTTTTTACGTGCGTTAAACAATTGTACACATTTTCAACCTAATTGTGATTTATGTATGCTGAAAGGTACAAATCCGTTGCCATGGATACAGACTTAACCGCCAAGTCCTTACTTCAAACTTCACTGATTCGATTTTACAAGTGGAACCTGTCGACCAAAAGGATGTGCCGCCAAAGGGCTAAATATTGTGGGTCTTCTGTTGACGTGTTTGCCATAAACTCCTGCAGTGTTTGGACTCCATAAGGACCGCGCGTACGAAGTCCATCTTTCTCTGGAGTTTTCCTTGGATGCAGTTGCATGGCTGCTTCTACAAATACAGCTCCGCTCGGCAGCTCCACACAATACACGTCTGACATTTAGCCGCATGCAGTGGACGTGTCTAAATTTACCTCTCGGCTATCATATTTACCTTACAAGAAGACGAGTCAAAGCCAGTTAAAGATCAAAGCCGGGGACAAGATAATGATCTATTAGTTGCAGTCACTTCAGCGGGGCTACTACCTGCAGGCTATCAATTTAGCCACAAGAAATTGCTGCATCACGGCGATATGGAATAGCTCTCTTATCTTAATCACTAACGTTAAACTGGCCAACCTCTCAGCCGGAAGCTATTTCAGGTGACATAGTGCCATTGTCTGTTGACGGCTAACCATGTTTAATACCGCATTAATATGTTGAACATTTTCCATGTAGACTTGAAAGCAAACATTGCTTCTATTTACAAACCAAAGTTATGTAGCAGCCAAGAAAAATACGTAACTCGAATTTCATAATACTTAAATACCGTTGGATTACTACGAGGCGCGCGACAGCAATCTGTTCGGAAAACTACAAATTGTGACCATCTGACACAAATACCAGAGTTTCTCCTTTAATTTATGACCTCTGGATGTGTAAATATGTGGACCAACAGTTTTGGCAAATTTGACCAAGAGGTTAAACTGCTGGGTTCCGGACCATTAGTGGTAAACAGAACAGAGGCGTTTAGACTCCAGCACAGACCCCCGAGTCTCCTACATACTTGTACCGAGAATCCATCACACAACCTGTACTATTCCCTTCTGCATATACGCAGTAGTGAGGCGCGGCTAAATTATCAAAGCACTGCGAACAAACCAGACATAACCAACACTGGAATACTGATTTTACGTGGCTTTTGGTAACCTTGCTTTCCAGATCACTTGTCCTGCCCTTTGGAGGTTAATAAAGATTTTAAAGGGGAGCTTAGCTGCGAAGTGATACAACAGAATTATGTAACATCATTCATTGACAAACCTTCGCGGGGATAAAGTCTTGTTCTTTACGGTAGTCATAAGTATATTACTTGCGGTCAGTCCTTCTGGACTACAATTACGCTTCCTTAGCTTACGTCAAATCCCCAAATCTTACGCTCTTTCAAAGTATCTCATTCCCCGAAAAATCAATCATTTCTACACTTAGCTTACATCTGCTATATCAATTAGAAGGTATTTTAGCCATCCACTTAGAAGGAAATTGCCCAGGGAAGCACAATAGTATTGACAACACAAACATGTTTTCAGAAGAAAACGACAAAAAGTTATTTCTTTAGGCTACATTCAATACCCAAACGCTACAGTTTATCATGCTTTAGCAGCCTCTCAAGTCACTTTAATTTATTCCATATTACACTGCAGTTTAACGGAACGAAACTTTGCTTTCTTTACTTCATAAACCTTGCAAAGCGTCGGTCCCTCGCGAGCCTATCGTAACCTGCTAAGTACACAAAGCTTATTCTCCTCGGAATTTCATGTCTGCTTCAGGACGGAACATTACGTAACACAGACAAACGGCAATCAGGGAAAACTTGACCTTTCGCTGAGCGATACCGTGTCTCGGAAAAGGGAAATGAATTTGGGATTTTTAGAACATGGTTTGACTATTACTCGAAAACTTGAAAGCGGAGATCGTCATTGTTCCAACATATCACATCATAAAACATTGCATACTATAATTGTGGTCAGTTTTTCACACCGAGAACACAAAGTTTTTTCAAATTTATTTAACAGGCAGTAATTAATTCAATTCAATTCATGTATTATCCCCATTTGGCACAAATTAAGCCAATTCGCACACATGAGGTTAGGACACCGCTACAGACAAAAATGCTTTATTTAGATCGTGCGTGGCTTATGACCAGTAACAACAACACCTTCGTTTGATATGAACATTTCATACGCTTTAAATCACGAGCTTCAAGCTATTCTCTGTCCGACTAAAGGACCATAAAGGGATCCCAATTCTATTTCAGAGCTAAAAGACTATCGAATATTTCAGGCAGCTCTGAATGCCTTTGCCTTCACTAAATGCCTTTGCATATTCGCTCCATTATGATGTGGGTACGTTTCGCAGTTCAGAAACTTACGTGGAACAAGAATGCAAACTTGATTGCCAACACATAAAAATACTTCCCGAAAGGTCTAGTTGGAAATGAGGAATAAAGGAAAGGACAAACAAGGCTAAAGGAGTATGCGTTCGGCAGAATCGCAACCGGACGGCTGTTTGTTTTACTAGTTGATGTCGATGGCATCAGTTGTCCAACAAACACCATTTAAATTCCCGGTTGGCTGCCGTAACCCAATATAAACACCAGGAACTGTTACTACTGATACTCCTGCGGGAATTTTTAAATGTCACTCTCATTAGGGAAAGACTTCGATATTCTTATGTTTGCAAATGCTTGTGTGAGCAATTAACTTTCATGTTTTGTACTAAATTCACAGTTTAAGTCACGAATTGGAGTGCAAAATTAATTATTAGTACAAATTATTTGTCACAGTCTTTCATCATCCGCCAGGGTATACATTTCAAAATGGCAAAAAAATTAAAAAGGATCCCGTGATACTAGACTGTGATCTCACCATCGAAATGCACGGTTTCAAATATAACTTGAGCCGTTACGTCAAAAGTAACGTCGTGTGTCTGTCGAATGACATCACAATGTTACCAAAGTAACATCATGGTAACAGAACTATTTCTTGGTACTACTTCTTGGTGTAGGAAAGTGGAATGTGGGATGAACCTCATTTTCGAATTCTGTGTTTTTTAGGCCGAAGACCACATACTCTGTCATTGGACAGACAATTAACTTTTGAGCACGATGGAACGTGAAAGTTTGTTAGATGTATTTTATACGTGTGCTTTTACAGGAAACGTTGTTTCTTATTAACTCAAGTAAATTGGATAAATCCTGTTGAGCTGTTTCTAATAATTTAATTAAGCAGTAAAATCAGACTCTGGAGGGTTCTCTAAGCGGTACATTGTCCATGTAAGCACATACTTTACTGAGTTCTAGAAGGGAGGCTGGTGAGCTTTCATTATCACTTTATATTTTGGATTAGATCTTTAAGTTTTTCATCATTATTGGCGAAGCTCTCTAAACAGAACGACGCTATCTTAAAACAATCTTAGCTAGCTACATTTCTGTAGTAATAGGAATCGTTAAGTTTCAAAATAATCTTAGTAAATGTGTCATGGTGAAGGTATTAGTTTACAACGTCTAAAAGAGGAAATGGCAAGATATTATTGTCTACTTTGAAAATTATGTGATCTTAGTACAATCGTTGAATAGAGTAGACACATTATTATTAGTCGACGAGTGGACACAAAAGGTTGCATGCTTTTTTCTTTGAATAAAAGACGTAAACACTTTAAGGTTTTTGTCTGTCTCGAAGTTTATAGTGTGGGTGCAAAATATTTAATAGCAATGTCATACTGACAAATTAAAGATTTGTTCTTTTAAAGTTAAGTTGAGTATTTATCTAAGTTTATCAGCTAGACAAAATTAAAATCGCGTTTTCTTGCAAAGTGGCTGCAAAATTTTATCAGATAAGCTTTGTGCTCAGATGTGAACTCTTCTTTTGAATTAGACCACCCACGAATTAATTCGGTGCATGTATTCAAAATCCCCTGAAAGATTGGCATGTTAGAGAATTGGAGAAAATTAGGCATACAATCTACATCAGCCTCTCTTAACCTTCTCTTCTCTTCGTCATTTTAAAGTCTGCACATTATTCTACACTTTACACAGAATAAGTCATTTTCCTTGATAGGCAATAACGGTATCATACAAGGGTAGTGTGACTTTTTCAGAATCGGAGGATGTATGAATTCGAAGTAATGTTAGTATCTCGACATATCAAGTCTCTGATCATGTAGGTTAAGAAAGACCATAGACCATTCGAAATCCGTGTGGTGTACATGTATACAATTTTGGGACAAGCAATGATAGTGCGGCACAAAAAGTGAAACAAGATACAGAGTGCAAATCAGTGTAGTGATCATAACCAATAGAATTATTTTGATTTCAAGTCGGTGGCAATGAATAAGAGACGGACACTGTATGATGAATGGGGTTAACTGTATATGACAAGGTTATTTTTACTTGACATGCGTTTGCTACGAAATGCGCATTGAAAAACTAGATATCTAGAGTCCTTTGTAATAGTGTAATGTTGTAAGAAACACCTCTGTATTTTTGTGCCAAGCAGTTTGGTCATTACGAAAACAACTTACAAATCATACTATATATCTAACCTGAAACTTTTGCTATGAATTTACTCCCATGGAAATGTATTTTGCATATGTATATCAACTTGTAAAGCAAATAGGAACGTACATTTGTCTGTTACGGCGTTACTGTACTCGAGCCATTTCATTTCACACTCTGTAATTGAGATGTCTCTTTTTCCGACATCATTTGTTTTTTTGGTTGACAGACCATATCAAGACCTCTCAAATTCGGAATACGTTTTATAATATCACGTAGAAATTTGATGTATTGATCGTTTTGGCCAGAGGCAGTTTCTATTGCATAAACTAAAAATACGGTAACTTACATAAATTTATTTAAGATTTCTTTGTAATCCTTTATTATTAATATACCATAACAATAGTGTAATTAGTGTAAGCTTTTGTTAATCAATTCTAGAGAAAAGAATTTCATTTGCAAGTGGGTAGCAGAATAGAGCATTTATAAAATGGAAACTGAATGTTTTATAATAAAATACGGACAATTATGTTATCTTTGCATTACATGCTCTTCATATCTCGGTAGAGTTGATAAGGGAAACCTCGTACTTGTTTTCTCAGTATTTTACACCTCGATCCCATTCCATTACACCAGTGATATCTATCAAAGGTAGAATCAGGCGATTAAATTGAATTTCATGGAAATGCTGGAAACAGCTTGAATCAGATTTATTTATTGTTCAATGTGGGTTTTTTTGTTGCAGAGTGGAATGAGCAATCCATACAAAAGATTTACAATCGGAGTCATAAATCATGTCTTCTCAATGGAATGGTTATTTATGGAGGAGTTGTCAATAAAGAAGGAAGTTATGGTGATACCACAGCAATGTTTAAAGGTTTTAAAATAAATTTTAATGTAAAATAAAATTAATATCAAACTAAGGTCAACTGAACACCGAGAGGAATGTCAAAGGCTAACATTTGTTAGAAGTGTCAGATGTATGATGTCTAATGTTTAATACGGTTTGCAAAATAAGGCACCAGTGAGAAAAGTATTGTGGCTAAATTCCTTCCGTATTTTCTGCTGTTCATGTTTTTATTCTATGAAAGCGTTGGAATTAAAACATTACCATCTGAAAATAAAGTGTAACAGCCTTGACAACGACAGTGTTTGGCAAAAGGGTCCTCAATAGATAGAAAATGGAAATGTTATTGCCATTGACTCAGAGTAAATTCAATAAGTCTTATCAGACAGGGTCAAAAGATGTAATCTTGGAGTAAAATCAGACTCAAGAGGTGTCGCCTGCCACATGTTGTCAATGTCTTTAAGTGTTCTATTCTTTACTGAATATTTCACATCTGTGTGCAAGTCTGCGATTGTTGGATGGTATTCTATGAATCATTAAATTCAGCCGCTTTTCGTGGTCTCTATCATAAATTTCCATGGCGAAACCGAAGAGAACATCATTCTAACAACTAGGTTTTCGGGTTGCCGCAAAAAGCTATGTAATAATTGTGGGAATGCATCCTTCAACGAGACATCGAGGATTGTGTCCCAACAATGGCAACATGCAATCCAATCTGAGATGCACCTCCGTGGACGATTCGGTTGAGGATCCATCTTGAGATTTGAATGTCGTGGGCTGGCATCCTACATGAAGCCTGCTCACCTGTGTTTGAAAAGTATGAAAGAATTGTATGTTTCTATTGAGCAGAAAGAAAGTGCCAGTCAGAAATGACTGTGAGGGCAAAAGCACACTAATGAGTAAAGATTGGCTATGGGAAAAGTCACCCCAAGTCCCAAGCAGAGGATAGATCTACCAGTAGCCCCATAAATGGACTTCTGTCCACAAATTATCACACACAGTCATCACCATGTACTTCCCCTTGTTCCATTACGTAGAATCATTTCACAGTGAATTCACTTGTAGTACAAAGCAACTTTTGGGTGGTATGTAGATATTATGGATCACACAAATACTAGTCAGTCATGATCTCAGTGGAGAAGTGGGAACTACTTGTACATATGCCTATGATCTGGCATGCTCCCCATCATCAAAGCACTTTAGTCAATCAAACAAACATAAACCAAACAACCTGTCAAAATGGAATTAGATTGTCTTCGATAATAAATGCTATTTATAATCCCTCTGAGACAAAGCATATATCGCGATGCTGCAGGAATGCGGACGATGTACAAAAGTATACAAGAACAATATGGATCATCGTATGGATCATTGTTTGACGGGAATATTTATCAATTAGGATACTGTACAGAAAACATTTAATAATTCCCAAGAGAAGAATATTTTGATCTAAAAATTAAATTTCATGGCATCTTTAGATTACGGTATTTGCCATGGGTGTAACATACTGGAAATGACAACCCAGGTAGATTTTCATATATGTTCATGTTGCCTTGCGTACTCTACACAACAATAGGATAAAGATAAAGATAAATAATCTTTAAATCTGGTACTTGACATTTGGACAGAGCATTTCTTTCCATGTTTTACAACATAAAAACAGGCAATGTTCCTAATGTGGTACCTCGTTTTCCTTCTGTCTTTAAATGGTCACCGTCACGCTATGACTAATAACAAAGTAGTTACATGGCATTTTATGGCCTTCCTACAAGCCACATCTAAATTTAAACTGACATTTCCAGACAGCGTTCTTTAAGGGAATTTACCAGCTCTGTCTGTATCTTAAGTAATTTTGTTACGATTCTAACTTTATAGAATTGCACTGTATTGTGTGGGATTTATGTATTGCCAATGAAATGAATGAAGAGCTGCAGAAGATATAATGTGCCAGTCTGTCTGAATAGCTCCACGGGTACAATATATTAAAAATATATTCACCCACATAAGAATATGTTGAACGGAAACCTATTATTTTCATAATTTGCTATACAAATTTGTATAATGCCAATAAATATCAACTGCTTTCGGTTGTAGTCTTTGTCATATTCAGCACATAACAATGTTGAAACACGCCATTAATTGGCTTTTTGGGTTTTTCACCAAAGCAACAGTTTGTGAAATTGTTTGATACAACGCAACGAATTTTCCTTGCAATTGTGTTGGGAAAAATATTCTCTAACAAAAAGTTTTAAATTCCTACTTTTTGTTTTTCAAAAGAAGGACATGTTGAGAAATTAGAATATGTTTAAATGTGAAATAGATGACAATTTATATCAAATAAATTAAACATAAAATCCTGTTCATGCTTTATAGCACAGTTGAGCCTTTGCCAAGAATAAGTTACATGTTTATCTAGAGCATAACAATAAAATTTGGGCCCTATCCAAAAATCAGTTGTAACCTATTCACACTTGTCAATGTAAACAAACAATACCTCTTGTGATGTAACTGCTGTTCAAAGAATCTGACCAATCATAGAACTTCTGTATAATCCTATATCAAAGATTGTTTACAGACTCTCTGGGCTTTAGTTCCAGCTTTCAGTTCCAGGCTCTTTCAGAGTTCCTTAGTTAGTGCTTGTGCTCATTGCATTGCATGTTGTATTACAATGTATCTATTACTTGGGACAGTTTAATAAATATGTTTATGTCTAAAACTTTATTAGTAGTTGAGCCCATTGGCCATTCCCTTTATAGAACTCGCAGTATTTAATATTATGGTGACTACATAATATACGACTACCTACAGACTGAAGGATGTAAATTTCGTAATGACGCAAGAGCCTCATGCAAATCCATAATGCCAACCGGAAGTCCTATTGACACAATGTTAAAAATTGTAAAATATGCCATCTTGTTTTCATTGTTGTAAATGGAAACTTATGAACCAAATATTCCTCGTATCTCTCCTTATTTCTATCAAATGGAGACGAGAAGCTTTACAATAAATCATACTGTATGTCTTCGAGTCTTCATTTTTAGCAATTATTATTTCATTTTACCCCAAATCGGTCCAAAAGTTATTTCAACATTGTGTCTATGAAAATTCTAGTGGCATTATAAATTTGCATGAGGATCTTGTGTCATTACGAGATTTACATCCTACACCCTGTATGTAGGATAGAGTCACGACTTGTAGACGATTTAACACAGTCAGCTCTGAGGATTCCTTTATTTGTATCTGTCACTTAAAGGACAATAACCCCAGTTACTAGGGAAGCTGTACAAGCTCACTTCTATGTTGTGTAAGCTCATAAGCCGAAATTGTTGCGTCATATGAAAATCCTATTCGTTTTGTTTCCATGGAGATCCAAGACGAGTTCCACGCTGTGTTATTGTGACGCACAATAACATACAGATCATGAAATTACAATTTAAAGTTTAGCGCCCTGTAAGAAGACTAGAACGAGAGTCTCTAGAATTTTGGATAATTTATTAACTCTGGTACAAAATAATGTAGTCTCAAGTGAGGTGCAATTAGAACTGGACTAAGATGGCTACTAATGATGCTAACAGGTAACTCTAATTAACCAATAGGATAGACTTTAGACTGTCATGGGATTGCAGGTGCAGGCATAAGGTGGGAAGTCTGTGGTGCCTCTGGTGTTAGCTCTAACTACAGTCCTTAGACTACAGCGCTCCTGGTGTTAACTTTGACCGAAGTCTCTAATGCTTAAACACGTCCCGCAACAATTGAATTTCATGCCAAGTTCATTCAATTTAATTGTTATGAGGTGCTAAACGTTTGAAGTAATTTCATGATCTGTTGAGAATTGCCAAATTCCATGTTCTTTTTGGATTAATTTTAATGTGCTGTAAAGGGAGTTCAATAATTCAGAGAACTCTGACCTAAAAACCCAGTATCAGATTGCAGAACATAAGCTCCATGTCAAGTCATCTTAACCTCAAGCTCTTCAGCCTCCAGCAATTCTGTCAATTTGTGTCAATTTGAGAATAAAAGAATTCCATGTTGTGTTACTGGTACATTATAAGACAACATGAATTGCACAAAAATAAATAATTAAACAATTACCTAATGTCTGTTAAAATAGGTATATACACATTGTATTAACTTGCGGTTGTTGCTATTTAGCTTGTTATTAGCTTGATCCGGAATAACAACAAAAGCAATGGGTTTGCTTTAAACCGAGAAAAGATTGAAATTTATTTGGACAAACAAAATAGATGTTGTCTCTTGAAGTTCTCAATCTAAACTGAATTCAAATTGAAATTGTTTGTATCTGCTTGGGGAATGCTTGCATTTGATTGGCTGATAGGCTAACAGCTGCTAACAGCTGCAGATGCATGCAAGCATACTACAGCAAACCATTACTGGGCTCAATCTGTTGCAAGCCCAAATGTAACACACACATTACCTGTAATGACAGTGTCAGGTAGTGGTGGAAAATGATAACAATTAAAACAGGAATAAGACTTTGTCTTGTATGCTCAATCAGTTTTTAAAAGTTTTTGTTGGACCAGGGTCTATTTGTGGGGCCACTGATTACCCCTGTTTTGGACTTTGTGTGACTGTCCCCAAGGGTTTCAAATCCATGGTGGATATGTCACCTGCACTCTTGCTGATTGCTTGATCTTTACACTGAACGTTGTAGTCACTGACAGTGCATCTTCATAAACTACACAGTCCTTCCTTAACAGTCCATTTTCACAGGAGCATTTGTCACAGCCCTTAAGGCTGTCACACTGGTCTAGGAGTGTGCACCCCTCACAGGGCATTGATGTTTCTAAACACATCCAGTAAGGGGTGTCACTGCCTTGTGAAAACAGTAACAGGGCCGCTTAACACAACGCATGCCCATTGCAATGCTGCATGCCCACTAATTTTTGACTGTGTAGTTTATGAAGACGCGCTGTGACACTGGACATACGGGGAGAAAATAATCAAACTGTTGGTGAGGCAGCTGTCGTGGTTCCTTTTCTGGAAGAAGCAAAGAACCATCCACTTACGCCTTTGTCTTGTACTTTACTGCATTTTAAGACCAAAGATGTATTGAGTCATCTCTGTAGTGGAAAAAGGTTCGTGCCTTCCTTAGCTTTAGATTTCAAGAAGCAGCAAAGGGCACTCATGGTGCTCTTGATCATGTAGCAGCTGAGTAAATCTCGTGAATTCAAGAACATTTAAAAATTTTATCATTTCAGACGGTACCATAATGGCAACTGTCGTAATCCTTTTCCTTGAGCAACCACTCTTAAAAATTGTTTTGTCTGCTGCACTTTAAGACCTGAAATATATTGAGTCATTTCTGTACTTAAATGCGGAAAGGGTACTCAATAGAGAACACCCATTATATTTGTTTTTTGCAGGAACGCGGTCGTAGTATCTGTCACAAATCGAGAATCCCACATTGACGGCCTTTGGAACTTGCATAGAGGGCGGCATCTTCTAGTGCGAAATCCCCATAGAGCGACAAATATATTGGGTGTTTTGTAACGTGAATCTGCGGTTCTCTTGCTTAGGAAGAAGTTGGGGAAAATCTCATGAATTTTCAAGTATTTGAAAACAAAAGCATTTCAGATGTCGATATTGATCCGAATAATAAAATAACGTGGAATTATTGTTCAATGTCATATGTAGGGCTAAATGGTCTTCATTTTATCTCTATGTTAAACGCCGCGGGCATTGTATGCATCTGTGATTAGAGTTATTGAAGGTCAATTCAATTAGACATTGGCTCCATCTGATGATCATTGATCATAATTTAGCCAGATGTGATAGACAGGATTTGTTGATTTAGTCCATTTAAAAATCCAGGAACAGGCGCTCGATTTCTTCATTTTCGTCCGTTATTTGTTCATATATTTAAATTCTTTCAGGAATTTTACTTGCCCCCTCTTCTGCAGGAAATTCTGTATCCGCATTTGCATTACACAAAAATCCTATCAAAAAGTTAAAAAATACAATAACTTACATTTGAAAATTATAATTTATGCAGGAAAAAATAACTCTACACAACGCAGAGTTATCAGAAATTATTGGAAATATGGATGAAATTGATCACCACCCAGTTTCGTATGTGTTGAGTCCTATCTGTGGCCATTACTGTTTCTAATGTCACAAAAATCAACAGCACAAAGTGGATTATGTTCAATAGGACAAAGGTGACTAGACTTGTACGTTCGATCTGTTGGTGATAATGGCAGAGAATCGATGGATATTGTTTGTGGCTTTACACACCAGGGTGTATGATATCAATCTCGTAATGACGCAACAGCCTTAAGGAAATTCATAATGCCACTAGAAGTCCCATTGTCACAATGTTAAACTTTTGGACCAATTTGTATTAAAGTAAAGTAATTATTTCTGAAAATAAGGATGAGAATACATGCA